>PVIW01007953.1:0-66455 GCA_004026585.1 Noctilio leporinus | reverse complement strand
CTAGTATAAAGGAACCATGGACATGGACAACAGGTGGGATTGACTTTGGGGGGAAAGGGTGGGTGGGGAGGGGGACAGAGGGGAGAAAAAAAGGGATGGATGTAATACAACAACAATAAAATTAAAAGGAAAAAAAAAAAAAAAAAGTTCTAGCCATTGGGTGACTCCCATCAGCTCTCACATAAGTTTTGGAGAGAAGCCTCTGACCACTGACCCCACCTCTATACCCACCTAAGCAGGAGTGAGAGAGGTTTAGGGAAGAGCAACCTTGTCAGGGCCAAGAGATTAGTACAGTCTAGAAAGTCCAACTTTTATTTGAAGATTTATTGTGGTTAAGTATTCTCCTATAGTCTGTGAGGTGTCGAGCTTCCATTTACATCATCCCATACCTATGGGAATGTGCTTACAGAGTGTAATGCCTCTTAACTTTTTGACTTGCCCTATAAGATTTAGTCATAAACTAATAACATCTTATAAATTATATAAGTAAAATTACGAAATATTAAATTTCATGATAAAATTCAAGGATAAACTAGAACTTTCATACAGTATACTACTTTCGGAATCATGCCCTATAAGAGGCCTCCAAATATACGATTTTATCCACTCATGCCTCTAGGAAAGTGGTGTTCGATCAAATGCAAAGAATGGACAGATTTCTACCAGGACCTGTCTGGCTTAGTGGTTAACCAGGAAGCTTATTTCAAAATAGCTCCTTCTCTGATGTTCATGTTGGCTGTTGATACGTCATCAGTTAGTCATTTCAGCTGTATTCAAAGCATCTCTATTTTATATCCAGGAAATACACCTTCAGCAGGCCAGTGACTTTTTCAAGGAAAAACAGCATCAAGGGATGAAAGCATCCTGATGTCAGTGTGTTCCCATACTTTTTAAACTTGAATTCAAAGGATAAAATTTGTTTTATACTGGGATGTGGTACCACACCTGAAATTTCACAAAACAGTAGTTTTCCTTATGACCTGTGACAATATATTTCCTAATCTGTTCTATTTCTTTCTTTAAATTATTTCCTTAATTGGTCCAGATCCACCAATTTGTTTTCATGCCCAATGATAGGTATGACCTGCAATTTGAATAACACCAATTTAAATTAATTTCCAATTGTAGTTCTCATTATAGTCATGAAGAAAGAGGATTAGCATCTTGATTTAGAGGATGATAGGATAAAGCTTGCTCAGCAGTATAATACAATCCCTTAGAAATGTTCTAGAAAATAACATCAGTGGTAGGAATGCGAATATGCAAGATAATCTTAAAATATGTTTATGTTATCTGCAAGAACTAGGTTCAGACTGAGTCCCTAATTGTATGTATGTACCTAAATAAATCTTACAGTGAAAACCTGCTTTTTGTGTTCAGGCACGGCCTTGTTCCTAGAAGATATTTAGTAAATATTTGTTAACCTGAATGAATGACAGTGGCACCTACTGGTTTATTTGTAACTCTACGTTTCTTTAAAAGGACATACAATGTACATGGAAACAGAAACCATACCTAATTGTTTCTGTGTAAGGGCTGTGTTGACATTCATCAAAAGGTACTTTAATTGCAGCCGGTCTTAAGTTCAACTTAAATTGTACATAGAAGTCATGACCTGGGTCTTAGCCCTAGAAGCTTGGATCATTTTTCCAGGACTGACTTTTTACATCTGAAAACGAGTGCTTTGGAATTATAATTAGTACTCAAATTACTGGAAGTGATGATTCCTGGGGGAAATACTGATTTTTGTCTCCTCTGTATGAACTATGAATGTTGTGACTTGTTATAAGACTATTATATTTTTAAAAAGGCTTCTACTTCCATGAAACATACTTTTCAGTTATATTTGCTGCATGTTTATAATTACCTATCAGTCACTATTAGCGAGCAGCCAAAGTATATCTGCCATTTGGAACATGATAACAACCTTGGTTTGATTTAGCAACAGAATACCTTTATACAGTGTGTCAGAGAGACATTAGATCAGTCCTGGGTAACCACCAAAACTCCTTCTATCCCTAGATGTTGTTCTGTATTCAGAGACTCTTCTCTTATGCCTCATGCCATTTTTCTTTTTCAGTTTTTCCTCTAAACATGCCCCTCCCTCTTCTGCAGGAATGACATCTTCGTGTTCCTGCTAAGCACACGTGCTGGAGGATTGGGGATCAATCTTACTGCTGCAGATACAGTAAGTCATGAGAGCACAGTCCACTGGATGTGCAGGTTTTATACTATAAATATGTTGTTCAGTTGGTATTACCCTTTGCTTTGTATCACAGACTTTTTATTTATTTGCCTTCAGTTATGTTAATGACATTAGTCATGCTATGCCTGGAACTGAAACATTATAGCTTGCCTTTGGACTTTTCTATCCATTCTGTTGGAATAAATTTCTTATACATTCATTCAACAAATATTTGGTGAATGTCTGCTATGTGTCTGATACTGTTGTAAACACTTGGAGTGTGTCAGTGAATAAACAGGCTAAAAAAAGGTTAGTCAGTTTAACCAGGAGCTATAACTAACCAAATCAGGAAAGATTGTTTTATTACTCCTGCAT
Source organism: Noctilio leporinus (assembly GCA_004026585.1). NCBI lineage: Eukaryota > Metazoa > Chordata > Mammalia > Chiroptera > Noctilionidae > Noctilio > Noctilio leporinus. The sequence goes on along the minus strand of PVIW01007953.1, from coordinate 63,895 downwards.
TATTTCATTGTAGGAAAAATTTATGTTTTTATATTCCAAACTTCAAAAGGTGGTGGGAAGCAATGAAGCAATGACATGGTAATTAAAAAATAAAATAAAAAAGACATTTCACCAAATAATCTATTCTTTCATACCCAATCTCCTTGCAGGAATACTTTAGCACCTAAAAGGGAGAAGAAAAGAACATTCCTTTTGAATCTCCGAATTATTCCCAGGATTCAAATATTTGTGTGTGTGTGTGTGTGTTTATAGAGAAGGGAAGGGAGGGAAAAAGAGAGAGAAATATTGATTGGTTGCCTCTTGCATGCCCCCAGCCAGGGACCTAGCCTGTAATCCAGGGCATGTGCCCTGACCAGGAATTGAACCTGTGACTTTTTAGTTTGTGGGATTATGCCTGACCTACAGAGCCACACCAGTCAGGGCAAGATTCAAAAATATTTAATAACAATTTCAGTAAACTTGAGACATAAAAATGGATAAATGCAAATTGTTTTGCAGAAGGCATGCGCCTCTAACAGTGTCATTTTACGTAGCTGTTGTGGTGCTGCTCTGTGAAATACAGAACATCAAAATTTCCACAAATATAAGGAGGATGCAAACTCTGAAGTACAAGGCTGGTGAGGCTTGAATAGACTCATAACAGCAAAACTGGAATTAGAGTGCATATTTCCCTGTCTCCATTCCTAGGCTTGTCTGCCCTTTCTCCTTATTCACAATGCTGTAGAATTGCCTCCTTTCGAGAGTGAAAGCATTTAGTCAGGGAACTAGTATAAATGACCCATGAATATGGACAACATGTGGGCAATTGACTGTGGGAGAGGGAATGGGGTGGGTGGGGCAGGGAAGAGCAATGGGGGGGAAAACAGGGCAAATGAAATACAACAACAATAAATTAATTAAAAAATTTTTCCCACAAAAAAAACTATGAAAACATTCTGTGATATTAATCATAGGACTCAGTTATACCTTCCTTGGCATTTAAACCTCTTCAGCAAGTTAAGTAGGTTAGGACAGGGCTCCAGAGCCTGAGGACCACTGGGGCATAGCTAGGTAGATTCTAGATCTTACGTGCATATTATTAGCCTCAGTCATCTTAAGGGAAGGCTGTCGTTAATGGTAGGTAGGTGCCGTTTTTGTGGGCTTTCCAATGTGGTGGCTTCCTTGGTACCACATTAGATAGAAGAAACTTGGCTTTCTCTTTGCCCCTTGTTTCTCTGTAAGCATTTCATGCAATTCCAACTTAGTCATACTCTCGATGGGAGTACAAGATTCATGACTGTCTCCTAGCTGATCTTTTGGACTCCAGTCTTAGCCCTCAGCCTCATACCTAGTGCTTATATCCTTCTTTGTTAACCATGCCACTCCCTTGCTTACAGCTCTTCTGGGAATCTCCATCATCTACAATATAAGGTATAAACTTCTTTATCTGGCGAATGAGGCTCCTCATTTTGTGGCCTTTTTCCTCCCTTTCCAGCCTAATTGCCAGTCTACTTCCCCTTCTAACATTTCTTACAGCCCTGGCTAATAGGGCTCAATGGATTGAGCACTGGCCTACAAACAAAGTTTACTGATACGAACCCTGGTCAGGGCACATGCCTGGGTTGTGGGCCAGATCCCCAGCTGGGGATGTGCAAGGGATGGCCAGTTGGTGTTTCTCTCCCTCTCTTTCTCCTTTCCTTCCTCTTTTTCTAAAAATAAGTCCTTTTTAAAAAATAAAATTTGTTCAGAAATAATGATTGACTTTAGTTTCCCTAAACACCATCCTGTATCACACTCTTATATACAACTGTTCCCTCAAAATGAATCATTCTTCTTCCACCTGGTAAATTTCAAAACCCTGTTTTTGATCAGGGCTTGTATTATATGGGTTGGTAAAGCTTCTCTGATAAGGTGACATTTGGCCAAGATCTGAAGAAAGTGAGGAAGTGAGCCAAGTATATATCTGGTAGAAAAAAGAGCATTCCAGGCAGAGAAGATAAATGCAAAGCCCTGAGGTGAGAACATGTTTGGCATAATCAAGCAACAGCAAGCCCAGTGTAGGTAGAACAGAATGAGGGGGAGAGTGGTGTGAGATGAGTGTTGCAAAAGCAGACCACACTGCTAGGCTATAGTAAGGATTTTGAAATGGAAGGCCACTGAAAGAAGCTAGATCAGAGGAGTAACATGATTTGGCTTGAGTTTTCAGGGTATCCCTGTAGTTTGGGGATGGAAGCAGGGGTGGGGAGAATTATAGGGAGACAGGTAGAAGCAAGAAGTTTTTAGTTAGGAGTTAAGACATAAGGATTAAAACAGTGGAGATGGAAAATAATTGGAATCTGCATGTTTGTTTTTTAAGATGTATTATTTTTAGAGAGAGGCAGAGAGGGAGAGAGACAGTGTATGGTTGCTTTTCACCTGCCTCCAGCTACTGTTCTGGCTGGAGACCTGGTTTACAGCCTGGTTATGTGCCCTGGCTGGGAATGGAACCAGTGACCTTTGGGTTCACAGGCCGGTGCCTTATCCATTGTGCTACCAGCCAGGGTGGAATCTGCATGTTTTTTAAAGGCACAGCCAATGCAATTTGCTGCTAGATTGGATGTGGAATATGCAGGAGGTGTGAAGAAGTCCAATTTGTTTGACCTGAGCAACTGGAATGATGGAGATACCAGTTATGGATGAAGGGAAATATGGAGAGGGGTGGGAGGCATTATTGGGAGACTCAAAAAGGTTTGGTTTGGGTTGGGTTAAGTTCAAGATTATTAGCAGACACTAAGTGGCAGTGTCACCCAGGGAACAGGGCCGGGCATGGAGAAGGATTAGAGATGAAGGTGTCTTTTGGAATCATCAGGTTAGAGATGATCATTTCAAGCCATGAGGCTGGATAAATTTATTTGTTCAAAATGCCTATCTCAGGTTTGGTCTATGGTTTCTTAGGAACAGTTTCCCTAATCCTTAAATTGAATGATCAAAAAATAAGCAGATTTGAGGAAGGCAGAGATCTGCATCCTACTTCCAATGTTCACATAGTTTGCCTTGTGGGGGTAAGAGCTCCTGCAAGCCACAAAGAACCAAAATAGGCCCCTAACACATAGCTAGAGAATAGAGATAGGAATTCTCTTTTCATCCTGGGGGCTAAAGAGAGGCTCTGAATATTCTGAGTTCCCAATTCCAAAATAATTTACATTTGACTTTGAAAGGAGGGCTTGGAGACTCACTTGTAAATTAAAACCTTCTGGAATACTCAGAAAAATGAGACCACAGATTGAAATGAATTCCTAGTTTATGCTCTATGTGAAGTCAGGTTATACTGTCTATGTATATATTACTAGAAAAACAATAGGCTTAACTGCTTGCCTGGCGTTTTTCCTTTGTCCTAAGATTTATTTAGCTTTGGAAGATCCCCAGAACCATTTATGGACAAGGAAGAGGTTAGTCAGCCTAAAATGTCAGTAAAAACTCAACATCTCATGATAGAGAATGCATATATAATAAACATGTATTTATAAACAGTGGAACTCTGGCCCACTCTGTTAGTGAAAACATGATTTTAGCATGTGATTAATGGCAGCTGCCCCTTGTTCTTCGTATAGTCTTCCTGAAGTAGGGTAGGGAGTGTAGTCTTCCTGAAGTAGAGTAGGGAGGGTAGTTTTCCTGAAGTAGGGTAGGGAGGGATCTCTGCATTTGACTTTCTTTAGTGAGGGGTTGTTAAAATCTGCATTATTTGTTTTGTTTCTGTGTCAGACCTGTCTTACATGCTTCTGTGCAGAGAAAGAATGAGGAGCTTTTGTCCCTTAGTAGGAAATGTGAGAAGTGCTTTGTTCCATGAGACAACAGGACAGCTTTCAGCCCTTTTTTGTTGTTGTTTTGGCTCCATTTTTGTGTGTTTCTCTTGAAATTTTCCTGCTTTCCATTTCAGTTCCTCATCCCCTGAAACTACTTCTCATTAACCTATAAAGCTAGGTGCCTTCACTTCACCTCATCTCACCTCCCCACTGCCATTCCTGTCCAGTGTGGTGTTTACAGCTTCATGAAGGTGCTGACTATTAATATATTTCCCCTTAGTCATTGCTGGGCCACGCTTTGTGGATTGACTGACTTCCTTTAATCTTTCTTAATTAAGACAGTTGTTCTAATCCTTTCATTCTTACTTGTTTTTCTCTAGAATGTCTCACTGAGTTCCATAAACCTAATTACCAAATATAGGTGTGTCTTCTGGTGCCACTGTGACTATCTCCTCAATTCCCCACTCTGCACCCTTCGTTCATGTAATGGTTACTTCAATGTTCATTTTATTGTCAAACGAGATAATAACCATACATCTAACTTGGTTCTTAGTTCTCATTCTGTCCGCTTATTGACTTATATGTATTTCACATGCTTTTTCCCTGGGCAAATAGCTTTCTAAATAAAATATTAATTTGGTCTCTCCTCCCAAAATACCTCACCTTTCAATCCATTCAAATAATAAACAGCCACTAAAGTTAGTGGGGAGGTGGGTGTGAAATTAAATGGCAAACCTATCTCATTAGGCCTTTAATCTTCTGTTGTTTATGAGCTCAAAAGAACCCAAGTTGAGGCCACTGTAATCAAAACAGCCTGCTACTGGCATAAGAACAGACATATAGATCAGTGGAAGAGAATAGAGAGCCCAAAAATAAACCTAGGTCTCCATGGTCAATTAATATTTGACAAAGGGCACAGAAGCATAAAATGGAATAAAAATAGCTCTTCAACAAATGATGTTGGGAGAATTGGACAGGGACATGCAAAAAAATGAAACAAGACCACCAATTTAAACCATACAGCAAACTCAAGATGGATAAAAGACTTAAATGTAAGCCATGACACAATAAAAGTCCTAGAGGAAAAACAGGCAGTAAAGTTTCAGGTATCCCACGCAACAGTATTTTCACTTATATATCTCTTAGGGCAAGAAAAATAAAGGAAAGAATAAACAACTGGGACTACATCTAACTAAAATGTTTCTGCTCAGCTAAAGAAAATACCAACAAATGAAAGGGGAGCCAATTGTATGAGAAAACATAATTATTTGCCAATGATACCTCAGACAAGGGTTTGATCTTCAAAATGTATAAAGTACTCATACAACTCAACATCAGGAAGACAAACAATCCAGTTTTAAAAAAGGGCAATGCACCTGAATGGACACTTCTCTAAGGAGGACATACAGAGGGCCCATAGGCATATGAAAGGATGCTCAACATCGCTGGCCATCAGAGAGATGCAAATTAAAGCCCCCTCTCCAGGTGCCTCGTTAGCACAGTAGGTAGTAGTAGCAAGTCAGTCTCATAAAACCACCTCACCATTAAAAAACAAAACAAAAAACCCACCTCACATAGGTCAGAGGTGGCCATCATTAGCAAATCAACAAACAGGTGCTGGTAAGGATGTGGAGAAAAGGTAATCCTGGTACATTGTTGGTGGGAATGCAGGCTGGTGCAGCCACTGTGGAAAACAGTATGGAATTTCCTCAAAAAACTAAAAATAGAATAGCCTTTTGACTCAGTGATTCCACTGCTAGGATTGTGCCCAAAGAACTCTGAAACACCAGTTCAAAAGAACCAATGCACCCCTATGTTCATAGCAGCACTATTTACAATAACCAAGTGCTAGAAACAGCCTAAGTGCCTACCAGTAGGTAAATGGATCAAAAAACTGTGGTACATTTACACAATGGAATACTACACAGCAGAAGGAAAGAACTCCTACCTTTTGGATGGATGGAGCTGGAGAGTATTATGCTTAGAGAAATAAGCCAGGCAGCAAAAGACAAATACCATATGCAAAATAGAACCAGAGGCATGGATACAAGGAACAGACTGACAGTGACCAGGGGTAGTGGGGGAAGGGAAAAAGGAAAAGGATCTAATCAAGGAACTACTATAAACAGCTGATGGACATGTACAACAGAGTTGGGATTGACTGGGAGTGAGGGCAGGGCATTGGAGAGCAGTGGGGGGTAAAGGGGACAACTGTACCAGAATAGTATAAAAAATTAAAAGAACCCAGTTTGAATCAGGTTTGGTTGCCACTGAAACTTCCAGGAAAAAATGTAAATGTTAAGGAAAAACATATGAAATGATTTATAGAACTCCGCATTATGAATTCATGATGAACCATTGCCTCAGGCTTAAGACAATCACAGTTCTTTGTTTTGGGTGTGACATCAGCTCTCATTTTGCACATATGTAGTCATTTTAGGTATGCTAAGCAAGTAATGTTTCCCCCTAGTAGTCCAGTTAGTAGTTTCCTTTTCATTAACTCATCTTCTCCTCTTCTGAAAGTTTAAACTGGATTTTCTAGAATTCTGCATATCTTGTTGAATCTTGAAAATGTCCTCAGCCCTGGCTGGTGGCTCAGTGGATTGGCACAAGCCTGCGAACCCAAAGGTGGCTGGTTCAATTCCCTGGCCAGGGCACATAACCAGATTGCAAGCCAGGTCTCCAGCCAGGTCCATAGCTGGAGGCAGGTGAAAAGCAACCATACATTGATGTCTTTCTCCCTCTCTGCCTCTCTCCCTTCCCCTCTCTCTGAAAATAAATAGTCTTAAAAAATAAATAAAAATAATTTTACTTCAAAATATTTTTTTCAAAAAAGAAAGAAAATGTTGTATGGTCAGTTTTGTTATGCCGTTCTATAAGTAACAACATTGTGCACTTCAAAATCCTAGGTCTGGACACTGTCAATTAACAAGCTTTCACAAGGATATATTTCTTCAGCAGGCAGTTTGTAATTTTCTGCCCAAGAATTCTAACCTATACTGAAAATGAGGGGTTATAACTCATAAAGAAGCAAGACAAAGGACATACTAGTGGGGATTCTTATTAGGAGAGACAAGAGCTTTAATAATGACCAATGCTGCCCTGGCCAGGTTGCTCCATTAGTTACAGTGTCATCTCGTATACCAGAAGGTTGGGGGTTTGATCCCAGGTTGGGGTGCACATGGAGGCAACTGATCAGTGTGTGTGTGTGTGTGTGTGTGTCTCCCATCCCTCCTCTTTCTAAAATCAATAAACATACCCTTGGATGAAGATTAAAAAGGTGGGGGGGGACAACAAGAAAACAAACACTGATCCTTTTTGTTCATCTTCACCCAAAGTCTGAATTCTGCAAAGAATAGTAGAAAAATTGCCTCCATTTTTAAACGAAAAAGCAACTAAGTTACTTAGGAGTAGTGTCACAGAGAAATAGTTCCAAGAGAGACAAATCACCATTGAGTTTACATTTTTAGGCTCTATGTAGTTTTAACTTTTAAGATTTTAGGTTTAAAACATAAGGGATGGAGAGAAAAACTCAGTTGCCTCTCAATCAGTTACTTCTCGCACACCCCCAGCTGAGGACCTGGCCCACAACCCAGGCATGTTGCCTGACCAAGAATCAGACTGGTAACCTTTCACTTCACAGGCCAGCACATAGCTCACTGAGCCACACCAGCCAGGGTAGCTCTAGCTAGTTTTGATCGGTCAGTCTCCATATAGGTTCTAGTATCATTCAGCTGGTATCTACGGGATTCTAGTTTCACTGATGGATATTGTCTGTCCTCTAGTAACTCTAGACAGGAAAATATTTTAAATAGTACACATGAAATAATTGGTCAATCATAGAGGATAGTCAGTGATTAAATGGAAACTTGGACCAGGATAAGCAATGCAAGGCATTGTTAATAGAGTAGGTTGTGGGGGTAGATTTTAGCACTATTAGCTCAAATCAGTCTCTTTCTAATTTATAAGATGAAGGAAATATGTGGGTTTTTTATGAAAATTTAATGAGTCATATGTACACTAGTGCTCAAGATAGATTCTAGCTGTTGTTACTTCTAATAAAAATTCATGAGAAATAGGAAAAGAAGACACTGTTATTAAAGACAGGAGAACATGGTGAAGCTTGAACAGAATCTAAAGGACCAACAGAGAAGAGATCAAGGCTTCTAAATTGGAAAACAGCTTGAGCAAAAAGTGATACAAGCATATTAATACGAGTGAGGAATACTGGAAGAGACCTATTTGATGGAAGGGAAGGGGCATGTTTATGTTAGGAAAAACAAATGATGTTGCCTCAGCATATAGCAGTGCCTGATTATTAAGGGAAGTTTGGACATAATGTATTATAGTGTAGCTGGTGGCGAGGGAGTGGTCTGTAATGGTACCCAAAGTAACCTGAAACCTAGGCAGCATTAGTGACCTGGTCTGACAGCATTAGTGAACCAGACATAGATGGCAAGTGCCTAGTCCAGGATAAGGACAGGGAGACTGTAGAAGCAGTGACTGACATAGTGGCTTAATTACAGAGTAGCAGCCCTGGCTGGTGGCTCAGTGGATAGGCACCGACCTGCAAACCCAAAAGTTGCTAGTTCAATTCCTAGCCAGGGCACATAACCAAGTTGCAAACTAGGTCTCCAGCCAGGTCTATAGTTGGAGGCAGGTAAAAGGCAACCATACAATGATGTTTCTCTCCCTCCCTTCCCCTCTCTCTAAAAATAATCAATAAAATCTTGTTTTGTTTGTTTTAAAAAGTCCTGGCTGGTGGCACAGTGGATAAGGCACCAGCTTGCAAACCCAAAGGTCACTGGTTCGATTCCCCAGCCAGGGCACATAACCAGGTTGCAAACCAGGTCTCCAACCAGGTCCTTAGCTGGAGGCAGGTGAAAGGTAGCCTTTCTCTCTCTTGCTGTGTGTGTGTGTATGTGTCTCTCTTTCTGCCTCTCTCCCTTTCCCTCCCTAAAAATAATAAATAAATACAGAGGAGCATGCATGAGAGATGAGGGCCACTTTGAACTGGTTTTCTTTCAAGGGGTCCACTGTGTTGGACACTAGCCTCAGAGCTGAGGACCCAGGAGCCTGTTGGTTTTAGGATCACTTATGGGATGGGGAGGAGGCAGTATATTTTGTTGTTGTTGTTGTTGTTGTTGTTAGTGTTTAGCAAACAAGGAACCTTTAAACATTCAAGGGATAAGAAATGATCCTGTTGGTGGGAGCCTGAGAAGGTCTGAAAAGCCTTGTCTCTCTCTTATCACAGTAGGCCTACCATGAAAGAGAAGGCTTTCCCATTCCTCACATCCCAGTCCTACCATATGTTTAGGCTGTGTAATCTTGGGTAAATTCTCTAATTCTTCTGTACTTCAGTTTCCTTACCTCTAAAATGGCATCTTAATAATACCTAAATTGTAATGATTATGTGATTTAAGTGTATGCATATACATAAAGCCTCTAGAACAATGGCAACCAGTAAGCACTGTTAACTATTAATATTATTGCTGCTCCCTCTTTTTTTTTTCCAACATATGTAATTCTTTTTAGAGCTGGGGGAAGGAAGAGAGGGAGAGAAACATTGATGCATGAGAGAACTATGCATTGGTTGACCCACACTCCCCAACTGGGGACACATGCCCACAACCCAGGCACATGCCCTGACTGGGACTTGAACCTGCAACCTTTCCACTTATAAGCTGGCACTCTGTCCACTGAGCCACACCAGCCAGGGCGGCTCCCTCTTTTTAAGTGAAAATTCTGGGGGGAAATGTCCAGAGTATGTCCCTTTCCCAAGGCAAGTGAAGGACTGGCTTGTTTTATAAATGCTCATGTTTATGTCATAGGAAAAACTCTGGTATCAAACTATTGCAAAGAGTTGAGTATCTGGATAACTCTCAGAATTCCTGGTTTTGTGCTTAGTCTTTGCTATATTCTTGTCCTGTCTCTGCAGGTAATTTTTTATGATAGCGACTGGAACCCCACTGTGGACCAGCAGGCCATGGACAGAGCCCACCGCTTGGGGCAGACAAAGCAGGTTACTGTGTACCGGCTCATCTGTAAAGGCACCATTGAAGAACGCATCCTACAGAGAGCCAAGGAGAAGAGTGAGGTAAGCATGAGGAAAGGAATTACTATACTGGTGAATAAATAGAAAGTCCAATCACATTGACTAGACTGAGATTCTTGCCTTTTGTTCATCTGAAAGGGCTAGATTTCTTCTGGATAGAAAATCATTTTTAAAGAAAAAGAAATTAAAAATCATGTCCTATATAATCGTAATCTCTACATCCCTGGCTGTTCCTCACTCCTTTTGTACCAGAATGGTATTTACCTCTTAGGTTTGGCTGCTGTTGTTCATGTGGAGATGATGGCAGTCATGACCCTTGTGTTTGACATACTTTCACATTCAGCCAAAAAGGAATAATACTTGAGCTATCACCCTAGTTCCCTCAGCCTCTGAATTATATGCCAGCCTATTCATTTCTAAAGAAATTATTGTTTGAGGTTTTTTCCATCTTCACCTAGTAGTATTGGACCTTCTAGCTATCAGTTAGTTGCCCAAGCAAAGAAGTTCTTATTGTCGTTTCTGTTAGAAATGGATGAATCAGTTGGATGAACAAAAAAAGAAATAGGAAATCTAGGGGCCTTGCTGGAAGAGTGAGAAAGATGTTTCTTTCTTTTGGAGATTTGCCACAATGGAATGGATGCCTGGTTGTGACATTTTTATCTGCTTTTATGTAGATTCAGCGGATGGTGATTTCTGGAGGGAACTTCAAACCAGATACCTTGAAACCCAAAGAGGTGGTTAGTCTTCTTCTAGATGATGAAGAATTGGAGAAGAAATGTACGTACTCTAACTTCTTACCAAAGCTCTCTCCTCCCTACAAAAGATAGTCCTCTGGCCCCGCACATCTGAAAATAAAAGAGGCCTTTGGCTATGTGCCAAGAGTAAGCAACGCCAAAGACTGTATTTGAGGAGAAACATTTTTATGTTAATATTTTATATTAAAACCAAAACAAAGACATGTTATGGAGTAGAGGGTAAATTTTGCATGTGTTTTTTTAAGTATTATGACTTCAAACAAAATTGCACCAGGAGGGCTATATCCCTAGACTCCTTGGTGGCAATGAATTTACTTTGTTTTTCCCAGAGAAAACTTGATGGAGAAGAGGGAGAAGTGCACTGCTGTAAAACAAAAACTGTTGTCCTATTTATTTCTGACTTTTGAGAACAATGTGTTTCACACTCCCTCTGTGAGCCTCTGAGGACTTCTACAGCATCACATCAGAAAATATGATGAAGCTCCCCCAGTTTTTTTTTTGTTTTTTTTTTTTTTTTTAAGATTTTATTTTGCCCTGGCTGGTGGCTCAGTGGATAAGGCACCAGCCTGCAAACCCAAAGGTCTCAGGTTCGATTCCCCAGCCAGGGCACATAACCAGGTTGCAAGCCAGGTCTGTAGCAGGAGGCAGGTGAAAAAGGCAACCATACATCTCTCTGCCTCTCTCCCTTCACCTCTCTCTAAAAATAATAAAATAATATCTTTTTATTTTAAGATAAAATAAGATTTTATTTTATTATTTTTAGAGAGGCAAAGAGGGAGAGAGACATCAACGTGTGGTTGCCTTTGGACCTGGCTGGAGATCAAGCTTGCAACCTGGTTATGTGCCCTGTGTGGGGAATCGAACCAGCGACTTTTGGGTTCGCAGGCTGACACCTTATACACTGTGCCACCAGCCAGGGCTAAAGCTCCCTTGCGTGCTCACGTTTGCCACCACTGTTTTTTTTTTTGTTTGTTTGGTTTTTGTTTTTTTATTGTTGTTGTATTACATTCATCCCCTTTTTGCTCCCCTCTGTCCCCCACCACCACTTTTGAGACTCAAAAACCACACTTAATCTGTGCAATGCAGAAATATTGAAATAGTAAAGGCAAGAAAATGCCCGTAATAATTAAACTGAGTCATGTTTTGAACCAGAAACTGTTATGAATCCAAGAACTCGGTTCCTTCTCCAAGTTAGAAAACCACAGGTTATCTGCCTTCGACAGAAAGAAATCTTAATGTGGAATACAAATACCAGAGGATGTGACTGCTTCAACATCAAAGAATGAGAATTATGATTGCCCCAGGTACTTCATCAGATCTTTTTCTTTCTTTCTTTCTTTTTTTTTTTTTTTTTTTTTTATCTTGACAGTAAGATTGCGGCAAGAAGAGAAACGGCAGCAGGAGGAAACCAACCGAGTCAAAGAACGCAAGCGCAAGCGGGAAAAGTATGCAGAGAAGGTATCTCAAGCTTGGGGTGGCTGATAAGCACTGATGGTGAGGGGGCAGGGTGGCACTTAAAGAAAAGGCTTTGGAGTACCTGGCTTGTCATCTCAGTTACTGGCTGGTTATCCAGTTCAGCTGTGTGTGTGATATGTAGCGTTTCTTTGCTTATTGACATTGGATGAGAAATGCGGCCTTGTTAGACCTATACTCCCAACACAACCCTGTCTATAGTCACATGTAGTTATGGAAACCATTTGTTGGAATATTACAAATCATGGCCTAATATGGGCAAGATGGATGTCACTTACATTATTAAATTCTACAGAATCTTAGAAAAGGCTTCAGAGGTCATTAGATCCAGTTCTTCTGCCATGATTCTGCTAGTGTATCATTGGAAGATAAATCTGTGGCCAGTCTAGTCTGTACAACTCTTATTTCTCCAATTCCAAGAATTTGAGCTGTTTTTTGTCTCCCTTCTGACATTTCTGCCTGAGCCCACTGAAAAAGCTAACTGAAAAGTTACATTTCTTTTTATCTTGCTGTTTCTACTAAAGTACTGTATATCAGTAATCCTTAACCCTGGTCCTCATTGATGTGTAAATCAGAATTGAGGCCCTCCGGGCTTGTTTTTATTTTAGGAGTTAACTCATTACTTCTGACTAGTTCCCCAGACTTATTAAATGTCCAGGGATTATGGGTTTGGAACCACTTTACCACCTTATAGAAAGGTACTTTTTCTGGTGGGTTTGGCTTCCCTTTGGGTTATACTGCCCTTCTCATCCTCCCCAGTCCTGGTTTGGCCCCCGTTCTCGAACAGGTGAGCCACGTGAGCTTCAGGCATCTCTGTAGCTCTGGGCCCTGATATCTAACAATTGCATGTTCCTCATTTCCTTGGACTGTTTGGTTTATGTAAAGCATACTGCTTGTGTAGCCACATGTTAAAGTTGGTTTAAGTGGAGGTCATCTTCTTTACCTTACCCACACTTATGCTAGACCTTATGCCTGGCCATATGGCCTTGATGGCCAGCAGCCTAGAAGCCTGGTTATATTACATGATCATCTTCCAGTAGACATACTAGCTCCTTCTATTGTAAAATCCACACCCTCAGTTGTACCTTATGTTAAGGAGAACTCTTTCTAGCCTGAAGGATGCCCCTGGTACACACTAGTTATAAACCTGAGAAGCCCCAGGATTGAAGGGTCATGTTCTTCCTAACCTGGGCTGCTATCTCCACCCAGTTCTTCAGATTATCTTTTATGACTCCATCCTCAAATCTCTAACCCATTACTTAGTTGTATTTAGAATTGAAGTAGCTTTAATGCTCGGAAACAATATCAAAGGAGAAAAGATGGTTTTCTCATACAGGGCATTGTAGGGTTTACTGGGTTTGCATCAGATGCCATCCCTACTCTGAGCCATGGAGGTTTCAGATAAATACCCAGGAAGTTTCAGATAAGCTACATAAAGTAACCCTAATACAGGTATAGAAACAAAGGCAGTTAAGTACAGTAGATGGATATGATCCCCAGAATCTTCAAAGTACCTTGTGTAATTGATTCCAGGTCCCTAATCTGTGATAAAGCCCTACTGAACTTGGTTCTAGAACTCTTAAGTATAGCTCAGTCACTCATCCTTAAGCTTTTACATGTAAATTGAGGAAATAATGACAAAAATCCATTATTCCTTGGGTATGATAAGAGCTTTCTTTCTCTTTATGCATATTTAAAAAGAAGGCAAAGTGAAAACAGCTGAAAATACACTAATGTCATTAGCCCTCCCTCTTGTGAGACTGCATCAGTTCAACCCCTAATAAGTGCTGCAGCTTGGACATGCCAGAAACTGGCTGTACGCTTTGCCCCATGAGGATTAGGCTTGGTGCCACTTTGATTCAGTATGACTGGCCTACCTTTCAGCCTGTCTTACTGTGGTAGAATGTAATCAACTCTTATTAAGCCATTCCTTTTCTCCTTAAGAGTTTTTTCCCCCCTTAAAAATACAGTAATGGCAAAAGATGAAACCTAGTTTACAAAGTCACATTTCTGTTACCACTTTCTTCTCTGGCTCTACCTTTTTTTTTTTTTTTTTTTTTTTCTGGTGCCTATCATCATGTTTTGTCCCTATTTCTTGTTTTGTGTGTTCCCAGAAGAAAAAGGAAGATGAATTGGATGGGAAGAGGAGAAAGGAGGGTGTGAACTTGGTGATCCCATTTGTTCCCTCGGCTGATAACTCCAACCTCTCTGCTGACGGGGACGACTCCTTCATTAGTGTGGACTCAGCCATGCCCAGCCCTTTCAGTGAGGTGAGGTTCCTTTTAGCTGCCTTCATTGCAGCAAGGGTCTGTCCTGACCTCATAGGCTTTGCTTCTCCTGGAGTCCTCCTGCCTTTTAGAAGGGGGTTGTAATTTGAGTCCATAAAGAAAATAGCAAATGAGGACAGGCTGGCTTCCCTGGAGTCAAAGCAGGTGATCAAAACCTCAGGAGTGAAGCCAGGCAGGAGAGAGAAAAAGTGGCAAGATCTGAGCGGCACTCCTTCATAGATAGGTCAGAGGGCCATGGTCTGTGAGCACAAGAGCTAGTGGTGGTCTCGATCCTTCCTTCTCTAGATCTCCATCAGCAGTGAGCTGCACACTGGCTCCATTCCCCCTGATGAGAGCAGCAGTGACATGCTGGTCATTGTGGATGACCCCGCCTCGTCAGCCCCTCAGTCTCGAGCCACCAACTCTCCCGCTTCCATAACAGGCTCTGTCTCAGACACCGTGAACGGTAAGTGATGCTGCCGTTCTATACAACTTAGGTCTGGTCCACTGCCTCAAGAGAAGCATTGGTTTAGATGTGGGATAAGGTCCTCATTCCTTCTAAGATGAAGGCATTTTCTACTTTCTTTAAAGGAGAGTAGAGTGGAGCAAAAAGAATTTGTAGGCTCATTCTTTTATTAGCCCTGCCAAGTGAAAAGGAGAAAAAAGATTTAGGGAAGCAAAAGGACAGCGTTATAGAGCTTTGAAACTTCTTTGTTTTCTAGTCATTCCAGTTTTTCATACTTCACCCTTATTTTGGATAACCCAGTTAGCTTCTCCGGGCCTTTCCTTCCTTTGTTCTGTGGGACCCAGTGTTGCTCCTCTTTCTGAAGGAGCCCTAGGTTTAAAACTTGGGAGTCAAAGTTGACTGACTGACATTGTAGTGTGTAGGTAGACATCAGGTAGTGAATCTCTGGGTTCGTTTAGTAATGATCTCATTTAGAGAACTCTTGAGATTCAAGAGTAATGGAACCACTCTTAAAAGATGAGCCTGTTTTAGCTGTTTAGAATTCTTACTTTGTGACTTGGTGGCCCAGCCATTAAATGAGGGTGCAGACTTCCCTTAAGGTCCTGAAACAAACACCCTTACAGCCAGCCAGCCTTCCCTGTCAGGGAATGATTCTGTTAACACATGAAGAAATGGACATTTTTTTCTTCTTGACCCATTTGTTTCCATAGGAATTTCAATTCAGGAAATGCCAGCTGCGGGACGTGGTCACTCGGCCCGAAGCCGAGGCCGCCCCAAAGGTTCAGGAAGCACAGCCAAAGGCGCAGGGAAAGGCCGGAGCAGGAAGTCCGCTGCAGGCAGTGCTGCCGCAATGGCAGGAGCCAAAGCAGGGGCTGCAGCGGCCTCTGCAGCTGCCTACGCTGCGTACGGGTACAGCGTGTCTAAAGGTACGGGGACCCGGGGCTGCACTGCCTCCTTTCTTGTCAGCGACACTTTGGAGGGCCTACTGAGCATTCTGCCAGGTAGAGCAAGTGTGACACCCCCAGGCCAAGTAACTTTTCTCAGAGCCCATGTTGGCTTCTGCATCAGTGTTGAGCAGTCCTGACTCCCCTTGCCCTTTGAGGTGGAAGTCTCTAGGGAAAAGACAGCTGAATTTGCCGACTATACTACTTTAAACAGTCAGAATTTTCCCTGCTTTGAGAATGATGTTTTCCCCCGAGACCTGTACTTCAGTAATTACATTGCTGTAGGCCAGGGCTAGCATAGTTAACATTTACTAGTGATGTGATCCATCACCTTAGGTATTAAGTCCTTGCTGTGTGCATAGGGGTATAACACACGGACCTTGCTCCTGAGTATATGATAACAGTAAGAAGGAGAAACTGTATGTGGAATATGTTTAGTAGCAGTACAAAGCACTGTACTGTACTGAATGAAAAAAGAGACAGTCCTAACTATGGTTCCTCAGAAGGAGGAACCATGGACCTGATGACAAAGTGGCCAGACTATAATTCAGAAAGAAGGAAGATGACAAAGGATTTGAACTGGCTACAGTGAGTTGACAGTGATCATGGCATGTTAGTGGTCACCAAGCAAATCGGCCAGGCTGTGTTGAAGAGAAGCAGTGGGAGTCCAGGTTAACAAAACATAGCAAGACTTGATGGGCAAGAGTTTGTCAGAGGCATGACAAGGAGCTCTGGAAAGTTTAAGGAGGGAAGTGGCTTTTGTGACCATGACAAATGGAGGATAGTTGTAGCAGTGGCATATAGGACATCCAAGTTGGTTGAAGGGGAGCTCCCATTTACAAACCTCTCAACCCATTTAAAACGTCGGCTTAGTATTTAGTTCATAGGGTTTTTATAGCAAGTAAGGGTATTACTGAATAGAGAACGCCCAGTGTTAGTTCACCTCCCCTTCCTCCTGCTACAGGAATGTCAGCTTTCATTTATTTGTTCATTCAACAAATGTGAAGATAGTAGCCTAGGCCAGTGTTTATTCACCCTCATCACATCTTTGGAAAACAGCAACCTTGCCAGTAGTTGAGGCTGCCGTGGCGGGATCTCATCCACGGATGGGCAGAGCATGACACTCATCAGGCTTTCTCCCAGAAACCTGGCCCGAGAAGGGGGCCACAGTGACAAAGGAGGCAATAAGGGGTAGAGTGTCACTAGAAAAATCAATAGTGCTTGATAACTGGAAATGGAAGTCAAGGGAAGGAACTGCTTCAGGGATTACCTGCCATCTGCTGTGAATGAAGAGACATGTGGTAGCCCAGCAAGCACTTAGAATTCTTTTTTAGGAAAGTAAAACCAGTACACAAGAAACAATTGAAGCACTGTATAAGATAATATGTTATTAAATGTAAGTGGATTTGCCTCATATAAGGAAAAAGGAATTTACTGTTTCCCAAGAAGCCATCGCTGAAGATGGGAGATGAGAACTGGGCTCTTGAAGTGGCAGGTCTTGGAGAACAGCGCATGAATATAAACACAGGATAGTGGGCAGCTTCGTGCCCTCTGACAGGGCTGGGAAGTGGAACATCTTCTGAAATTAAGCAGCAGCTAATCACAAGTGGTGTCCCAGGTAGAAAACAGGAATGTCAAAAAGTACATTAGCGTCTAGTCATAGCTCCTCCCTCACCCTTGGTTGGCGTCCTCACAGCATGTACTGGGTGCTGTCCTTGAGCCCTAATGCCTTACTCCCTGTTGATGATAGTGCAGGGAGTGCTGGGTAAGTGTCATATTTCTCTTAAAAATAATCCCTCTTACTGGAAAAAAAAAATGACAGAGCAAGCAAATGTGTTAAGAACAGGGAGGGTTCCACACAACCTCTCCTCCAGCCCAGACTTGAGTAACCCAGGTCAAGGCCCTGAGGCAGCTCACACAGGACTGGCCCTTAATACTTTGGTTTCTTCCTCTATCCCCACAGGAATCTCTGCCAGTAGTCCTCTGCAGACATCTATGGTTCGACCTGCTGGCCTTGCTGACTTTGGACCTTCAAGCGCCTCTTCTCCCTTGAGTTCCCCTTTGAGCAAAGGAAATAATGTTCCTGGGACTCCCAAGAGCCTTCACTTGACCAGCAGCCTGGCCCCAGACTCCCTGGTCCGGAAACAGGGTAAAGGCACCGACCCCTCTGGGGGACGGTAACCACCTGGGCCTTCCAGCTTCTTTCAGCCAAACTATGTGCTAGAGATCTAGCGTGCGAATGGTCTTTGGATGGCTCGCCCAGTGCAGCATCTTACAGGTCAGAGGGCAGAGATGACCGGTTGCAGCAAGTGAAGGCCAGTCAGGTGGTTAGTGTGAGCACTTTTACCACCTGTGTCTCGAGGACTGCTCTGGGGTTGCCTATTGGAAGGTGGCCAAGGACGGATCAGCCCCGCAGCATCTCCGATAAACTTGATAGCCACGTCTTAAACCTCATGCTGGGGAAGGGCCTGGCCAGCATAGAGCGCCTGTAGATGCTCTGGCGCACCGCGTGCATCCCCGTTCCACTCTTCAGCTCCGGTCATGTCCCTTGCAAAGGCTCCACAGTGCTGTGAAGAGCCTTCCACAGTGGAAACTTCTTTTAGGGCTGGGATTTCCTTCTGATAGGGCTAGGAAGGGAAGCAATCATGTATCTGGCATCCCGTGTTTGGGCAGCTCCCCAGGCCTCCAAACCCCATTTGTCAGAGTGTTGCTGCTAAAAAGAGCAGTAAGTGCAAAGAAGGTAGTGGCTTGCGAGTGACTGAAGGCTCGGGGAAGCATGCCTGGAGGCAGTTGTCTTCCTAGCATTTCCTTCCCTGTCCTGCATGGTTCCCACCAGAGAACCTTCAGGTTCCACCAGCAACAGTAGCAGCAGCTCCCACCTTGGGACTCCAGAAGCCAGTAAAGAGACCAGGAGCCACCTCTGTCAGCAGGACACCCTCACTGCCCCTCTTACAGACTGCCCTTGCCCTTCCTGAATGCACAGTCTCCCCACCCTTACCCTTCAGCCCCCTGCTTGGCTGTATGCACTGTCTGTATTGCACTGAGAAAGGAAGGACAGCAGGAGTGAGGAGGAGAGGATGGAGAGGGGGCAGGCTCAGCACCGACCCTCCCGGCCCTGGCGCCACCTGAGCCTGCTTCCCTTCAAGGGAGGCAGAGGGGTGGTGTTTGCATGGGAGGCGTTTCCGCCTGCCCCCAGCCTGATGGTCCTGGTGGAGCAGGTGCTTCCAGGCGAGCCAGCCTCTAATTTGCACACCTGAAAATCGCGGAATTGAGTTTAGATAGATTGATTTTTTAAACATTTTTTTGGAGTAGGGTGGTAGGGGAATCATTTAATTTAAATCATTAAGATTCCTCTGCCCAAACCCAGACTCCTGTGTACAGAAGCTATTTAGAGGGAATCAGAAAAATGCCAAGCCTTTTTTCTCTTTGAATGTGCTGTCTATTTTTATAACTGAACTTGTACATATGTATAAAGAGAGACACATCTTTCTTTTACTAACTGGAGAAAAAAAATCTTAAATAAAATGGAGTGAGATAATTTTATGTAAATTGAGGTGTCTGTGGTCTTTGTAGCTGCCTCTCCTTGAAGGCATTCCTTGGGGTAGGGGGGACTGGGCTGTTTTTGTGGTACCCCCTCATTGGCATTCTTAATGGGGTTTAGGAATTTGCCCAGCATGCGGATGCCAAGGCCCTTGGGGTGTGGGCTTGTTATAACCCAGGACCCAGACTCCAGAACTTGGGTATAGGCAGCTTGGCTAGTCCACCATCAGGCAGTTACATGGTAGTAATACTGACAGGTTTTTTCCCCTAACCACAGGTGACAGGTTCTCCTGGCATTGCAATACAGGGTGGGGCAAAAGCAGGTTTATAATTGTTTGTATGGAAACCAGTAAATAGTTAATAATAATACAAGAATAAACTGTTCCACGTACTCACAACTATAGACCTACTTTTGCCCATCCTGTTTATAAAATCTCTGATGAATAGGAACTTCATGGTCCCAATTTCTAAAACTGATATGTGTTACAAATACATGTGTACAAAGCCCCAGAAACCAGCCCATTTGAAGTCCCAATACACACCGGATCATTTAAGCCAGTCAAAATACAGTAAATCCTCTTAACATCGTCAGTATGTTCTTGGCAACTGAAACTTGAAGCAAAATGAGTATAAGAACACTGATTTTACCGTAAACTAATTGACATAACAAAACAAAGCATAAAACATATGACATATTATTATTATTATATATTATGTTATGTTATGACATAACATAAAAGTTGACAGCAAAACATCACCAAACTTCCAAACAAAGACTCAAAATATTTTTACATTAAATATTGGAATAAATGTCAGCTGTACATACATTTAATAAAAATTAAAAGTAAGGTAATAATTTTCAAACCCATTTATTCTAGATCAGGGTCTTTGGCAGCTGGAGCCTGTCCCAGTAGCTCAGGGCACAAGAGGAACCCAACCGTGGACAGGACACCCTCCTATCAAAGGGCACACTCACCCCCACACTTACTCAGACTGGAACAGCTTAGACCCTGCAGTTCACCTCATGTGAATATCTTTGGGATATGGTAGGAAACAGGAGTGTCCAGAGAAAACCCACACAGACATGGGAGAACATGCAAAACCACACAGAGACAGTGGGCCCAGCCAGGGATCTTTTTTTTTCCCCCCTTGTCAACCTTACAACAACATGTTGTTCAAGGACCTGCGGTACTAACATACTGTGAGAGGAACTCACTATTCTCAGAGGTAGCTGTACTTCTAAGAATCGTGAAAGAAAACAGTGAAATAAAATCAAGGCTTTGAAAACAGCTGTGGTCAGCTGGAAGAAGAGTGAGCTCCCAACCTGGTCTGGCAATTGGTGTTCCTCAGAGCCACGACACCGATAATGCTCTTGCATCACCTCCAGCAGGGCTCGTGCTGTTCCCAAGTTTACTGGCTGTGAAGCCTCCGAGCCTTGGCTCACTCTGCACACCCTCAAACGTGATGGCCTAGCTCTTGGGCAGCTGCTGCTCACCAGTCACAAGGTTCAACCTTTTCATGTTGTTGATCTCAAGTAACACGGTCAGATACACTGGGTCTTGTTTTGTTTGCTGGTAAACTTAACCAAAGCCTCACATGGAACAAAACCAGTGGCAGTTGCCTGATTAACCTTGTCCTATTGTCATCACCACTGTGGGTTTTCGTCAACAAGCTCACTAGTATGGGCGCTCTCCACTGATGACTCAGCAAGACCTCCGGTGCCATTACTGCCAGAGCCTTGCCAAGGTCAAGTCTGCCTCTGGGGATCTGACAGCTCTGAGATCCTTGCACAGATCTGCCCAGATGTGGATAGGCTAGAGCTCTCTCCTGAAAGAATGTAAATTTTGAATCAGCCATTCATTCTTTGTCCCCAAACATAACCATCATACTCCACCCAATTTCTTTTTCTTTTTTTTTCTTTTTAAGATTTTATTTCATTATTTTTAGAAAGAGGGGAAGGGAGAGAGGCAGAGAGGGAGAGAGACATCAGTGTATGGTTGCGTTTCACCTGCCTCCAGCCACAGACCTGACTGGAGACCTGGTTTGCAACCTGGTTATGTGCCCTGGCTGGGGAATCGAACCTGCGACCTTTGGGTTCGAAGGCCAGCGCCTTAACCAATGTGCTACCGGCCAGGGCCTCCACCCATTTTCAATCCAGTTCTTAATGTCCTTCCTCACCTATCCACCCCTTACCTGAGGATAAAGGGATGGGACTTGAATCTTAAAAGATGAAGGCTTTAAACTCATTAACAACTTGAGTCCAGTCCCAAAGTTATGACTTATGCCCTGTTTATTCACTTTCTTAAGACTTTCACATCTCCCACATGAGACTAGCTCTCACCTTATGAATCCAGGGAGCCAGTCCCTTAACATACAAAAAAGCAGGGAGGACCCCCACCTTGCTAAAAGAAACGTCTCTCAGGAAGCCTAGAAGCTCAGACCTAGAGTGCGGGTGTGGGCTGCATCACAGCAAGGGCCGACCCTTCCCCCAGCATCCCCTGTGGATCTACCAGCAGCCCTAGAAATGCCGGGTCTGCGCTGGGCTCTCACAGTTTCTGTGCCTAGAGTTTTGTTGAAGCACCCAGGACGCTGGGGACCCACTCCTGGACTTGCTTGGGTCTATCTGGGCCTGAGGGTTAGGCTAGGCAAAGAGGCTGGTAGTCTGGACAAAGTATTGAGTTTTTCTGTGCAGCCTTGCCCTGGAGCCTGCCAGCATTTTTCATCCAGAACGCCTCACTATGTCTGGCTTCCAGATAGAGTCCACACACCCTCACCGTTGTCCCTTACAACAGATCACCTGCTACTAGAAACCTCTCCTTAGACTCCCTTAGATACCAAACTGAGGAGATGGGGCGAGATGAGTGGGTTTTAGCGGGCCTCGGGAGTTCAGAGACCCTCGGGTGTGCCGGAAGAGAGCTGTTGGGAGTGACCTGAAAGGGCCTTGAGCACTTTGCTGTTTAAGAAAAAGGAAATCGAAACTTCTAAATCATCCCTGGAAGGCAATGATTTCCCAAATTTTAATACGCATATGAATTGCCTTGGAATCTTCTTAAACTACAGAGTCAGTTTCAAAAGGTCTTGGGTG
The DNA here is from genome assembly GCA_004026585.1 of Noctilio leporinus. NCBI lineage: Eukaryota > Metazoa > Chordata > Mammalia > Chiroptera > Noctilionidae > Noctilio > Noctilio leporinus. Next base: position 41,549 of record PVIW01007953.1, on the reverse strand, counting down.
AGATCTGAGACTGAATTTCTAACACATCCCAGGAGATGGGCTTGCTGCCTGTCCCTGGACCACATCTGGAACAACAAGGCCTTAGGGGACCCCTCAGGCCTGCCTGCCAGAACAAGCCCTGGTCAATGTCTGGGACTATTCCACCCTCACCCAGCCCCAGTGCAGGCAAGTACAGCTATGTTTTTCTGTTACTCAACCGAATTTACCTGAGGACAGAAAATGAAATCCTAGCATCTCTAGAAAAATTTGGTCCCATATGGGTTTTCGCAGGATCTCTTTTTACTCATCAATTCATGGAGCATTTGGGATCTTGCTCCCTGTCATACATCATCAGTTTGGCTTAAATAAACACATAAAAATAAAAAAAAAAACTGCAGTTCAGGACTTCCTCCATCACCTTTCTCTCCTGGGGAACACCTCTGTTGAATATGTTTGGTATGAGCAAAGGTCTGTGATCTATGTCCCTCTATCTTGTGTGGCCTTCATCAAGATGTGGCTTCTTTTGGTTTGTTTCTGTTTTTGTTTTTTGTATGTTTAGAGAGAGGAAGGGAGGGAGAAAGAGAAAGAAACATCAATGTGTGGTTGCCTCTCGCATGACCCCACCTGGGGAGCTGGCCCTCAACCCAGGCATGTGTCCTGACTAAGAATGGAACCTGCAACCCTTTAGTTCACAAGCCAGTGCTCAATCCACTGAGCCACACCAGCCAGGGCAAGATGTAGCCTCATTTAATTGCTGGTATTCATTGGAGGGTCCGTGATCACTGAATTCACTGTTTTCTGCTGCATGCGTCTTCTTATCCTGACCAGCAGACTGCTCAGGGTCAGTCTTTTCTCAGCAAATTACTAAGACCTTGGGGACACGGAGAAACTTGGCTGCTCTCCCATACTCTCTGAGACTGTTGGAATGTGAAGCCGTTTGGTTTGGGAGGCAGCCATGGTCAGTGCTGGCTGCCCAGTTCAGCCATCTTCAAGGTGTGGAGGGTGTAGGGAGGGCAAGGTCTATTCTAGAGAAGGTGGAGCCTCTAGTTGCCTTGAAAACTGTGAGCCTAAGCACTTGCTCTATGATGGTAAGTGGTGCTAAAAAAAAAAAAAGGCATCTGCCTGGCAGGGAGGCCCTCACACAGAAGTGGCAGGAGCTTGGTCTATTTCAACCCTCAGGAGAATGACCTACCCATTTGCCACCCAGGAAATGTCTGGGGCAAACAATACCTGGACTAGGCTATAGAGAATCTAATCCCAGGTGTCAGTCCCCAGGGCTGGGTGTGAAAGTGGTCCAGGAGGTGTGAAACAGAGGAAGACATGTCTCACTGCTAACTCAGCAGTCCTGGGCCTGGTATAATATTGTCAGGTGTTTCAGTATCACAAGAATACACTGTTAGCCAGGGAGGAGAAGAATCCTGGAATTCTGTGTATTGTTTCCATTACCTGGGAAGAAAATCCTTTACTTCCCAAAGCCGGAAAGGCATCCCAAGGCCATATAGTGGGGAAAGGGCCTCCTTGTTTTTGCCCTTCCATCCATTAATAGCATTTTCATAAAGTTTAACAGGCTCACTGATCTATAATTCTTTACTGGAGAAACCTGGGTTTCTCCAATAACAAAAGGAGGTAGAAGGAAAGGTGAGGAGGAAAAGACAGGCCTGAGGCCCACTTCCTGGGTGTCAAAGGCCCCTGAGGAAGCTGGGTGCTTCCCTTATCACCAGGCCCCTGGGCTTTTCTTGTACTCCCATTTTGAACTGGTTCTCTCCTAACTATTGCCAAAAATGCGCATTTCACTTTTTTTTTTATTATTGTATTACATTTATCCCATTCCCCCCCGCCCGCTGCTCTCCCCTGCCCCACCCTCTCCATCCCCCCTCCCATGATCAATCCCACATGTTATCCATGTCCATGGGTCATTCATGCTAGTTCCTTGACTAAACTGCTCCCCTCCTTTGCCTCCTCCTCCCCACCCCCCTCTGCCCACTGAAAGTCTGTTCCTTGTTTCCTTGCCTCTGGTTCTGTTTTGCTTGTTTGTTTTGTTCATTAGTTTCCTGTATTAGGTGAGATCATATGATATTTGTCTTTCACTGACTGGCTTATTTCACTAAGCATAATACTTTCCAGTTCCATCATGTTGTCCCAAAAGGTAGGAGTTGTTTTTTTTCTTTCTGCTGTGTAATATTCCATTGTGTAAATATACCAGTCTTTTGATCCATTCACCCACTAATGGGCACTTAAGCTGTTTCCAATACTTAGCTATTGTAAATAGTGCTGCTATGAACATAGGGGTGCATAGGTTCTTCTGAACTGGTGTTTCAGGGTTCTTCAGATACAATCCTAGCAATGGATTTGCTGGGTCAAAAAGCAGTTCCATTTTTGGTTTTTTGAGGAAGTTCCGTGCTGTCTTCCATAGTGGCTGCATCGGTCTGCATTCCCACCAGCAGTGCACTAGGGTTCCCTTTTCCCCACATCCTCACCAGCACTCGTTGTTTGTTGATTTGTTAATAATGGCCACTCTGACATGTGTGAGGTGGTATCTCATTATGGTTTTAATTTGCCTCTCTCTGATGACTAGAGATGTTGAGTATTCTTTCATATGCCTATGGGTCCTTTGTATGTCCTCCTCAGAGAAGTGTCTATGCAGGTCCTTTGCCCATTTTTTAATTGGGCTGTCTGTCTCCCTGGTGTTGAGTCATATAAGTTCTTTACGTATTTTAGACCAGACCCTTGTCTGAGGTATCATTGGCAAGTATGTTTTTCCATGTAGTCAATTCCCTTTTAATTTTGCTGATGTTTTCTTTAGCTGAGCAGAAACTTTTCAGTTTGATGTAGTTCCATTTGTTTATTTTGTTCCTTTATTTCCTTTGCCCTCAGAGAAGTATGGTGAAAATATTGCTGCGTGGGATATTTGAAATTTTACTGCCTGTTTTCCCCTAGGGCTTTTATGGTGTCACAGCTTATGTTTAAATCCTTTATCTATCTTGAGTTTATTCTGGTGTATGGTGTAAATTGGTGGTCTAGTTTTAATTTTTTTGCACATCCCTGTCCAGTTCTCCCAACACCACTTGTTGAAGAGACTGTTTTTACTCCATTTTATGTTCCTTCCCCCATTGTCCAGTATTAATTGACCATAGAGTCCTGGGTTTATTTCTGGGCTCTCAATTCTGTTCCGTTGATCTATATGTCTATTCTTATGCCAGTACCAGACTGTTTTGATTACAGTAGCCTTGTAATATAGTTTGATATCCAGTATTGTGATTCTTCCTACCTTGTTCTTCTTTTTCAAGATTGCTGTGGCTATTTGTGGTTGGTTTTGGCTCCATATAAATTTTTGAAGTGTTTTTCCTAGATCTATAAATATGTCATTGATATTTTAATTGGGATTGCATTGAATCTATGATTGCTTTGAGTAGCATGGACATTTTAATAATGTTAATTCTTCCCATCCATGAACATAGTATATGCTTCTATTTATTTGTATCTTTCTTAATTTCTTTCTTCAGTATTATGTAGTTTTCTGAGTACAAGTCTTTTACCTCCTTGGTTAAGTTTAATTCCAAAGTATTTTTCTTCTTCCTATAGTAAATGGGGTTTGTTTGCTGGCTTCTGACACTGATGTTTTATTATTGGTATACAAGAATGCCTTTGATTTCAGAATACTGACTTTATACATAGCTATTTTGCTAAAGTTGCTTATTGGGTCAAGTAGGCTTTTGGTTGTGACTATCAGGTTTTGTTTTTTGTTCTTTTTTTTCTTTTTTTTTTTTTAAGAGTTTATTCATTATTTCTAGAGAGAGAGGAAGAAGGGAGGGAGGAAGAAAGGGAGCAAAACATCAATGTATGGTTGCCTCTCACCTGCCTCCAGCTAGGGACCTGGCTTGCAACTTGTGTATGTGCCCTGACTAGGAGTCGAACCAGTCACACTTGGGTTTGCAGGCTGGTGCTCAGTCCACTAAGCCACACTAGCCAGGGCCTGCATTTCACCTTTTTTTTTTAAACGGTTTTCTTGCTCATCAAAACGAGGATACTAGGTAAAAGCAGAACTGGGCATAGGAAGCCAAAAGCTCAAGATATTTCTCAGTCTTCACACAGTCCCTGGTCTACAGTTCCTGGCATCCTAAGTGAGAGAAACAAGGATGCCTGAGTGAGAGGCTTCCCAACTCTTACCTCCCTATTCTTACAGAGGTAAGAGATTCTTCCCAAAATGCAGGAAATGTACTCCTGTGAGCATCCCACAGGGCCTGTGCCTCTGGCCTCCTGCCCTTGGGATTTCGTTGTCTTGGAACCCAAAGCTCAAGAAGAAGTGCCTGGCCCCAAGGGCTAGGTTGGCCTGTTTGGGTGTCTCCTGGACTGGGATTAGGCTGCAAAGAAAGTAGGGTCACAGAGGTCAAAGGAGCCAATTGGGAGAACTCCCCATTGAATCTTTATGGGTGTTTTATTCAGGTGGTTCGTGATCTGAGAAGACGGAGGTTTTATACCGTCTTAAATTCCATTTTAAGCTGACCCTTTTTATAAGAAGAAAAGTGTAGGCCAAGGGGTTCAGAATTCAGGGAAAAGATTAATGCTATAAAAGCTGCAATGTTCTTTCACCTGAGTCCTGAGCAGTGGTCTTTATCTGGTAGTCTTTATTTGGTCTCACCTGGAAGCACGATGGCTCAGCTACCATCTTGAGTGCTTGCAGTCCTCCTGAGGCACTAAGGGGGACCTGCTTGTGGTCTCCTGGAGTCAAGGTGGGCCATACCTTCAGTTCTTGAATCAATAGCTTTTTACATGCATTGATTAATAAGTGTATTAGCTGTTACCTGAAATGAAAATCTTTCCAATATTTGAGTCGCCCAACAAGCCGATGGCCCCAGGAGCAGCTCTCTGAGAGAATGTCGTCTCACCCCTCCATTGCCACCAGCACGCAACTCCACACACTGCCCTTGCGGCTGGCTCTACCTGCTACCAAAACAGCAGTGGCTCTTTCCCTTTTTCCCAGGTGAGGGGTCGTGGAAGACCCTGGGGCAGCTCCGCACCTTGAACTGTGAACTTTGAGAAGGCATATATCTACCAAGGAGAACTCCTCTTGGTTAACTGGACTCAAATTTATTTATTTATTCATTATTTCCTCACCCAACATGTTTATTGATTTTAGAGAGAGGGAAGGGAGGGACAGGGAGATAGAGAGAAACATCAATGTGAGAGTAGAAACATCCATTGGTTGCCTCTCCTACGCACCCCACACAACCCAGGCATGTGCCCTGGCACAAAATCGAACCCACAACCTTTTGGTTTATGAGACAGTGCTCCAACCAACTGAGCCACATTAGGTAGGGCTGGGCTGAAATTTATAACCAGTGTCTAGCAGCCATTGCTGACAGAGGCCTCTCATGCATCCTGCATTTCAGGGAAAAGTCTTAGACTGAGCTTTTTTTTTTTAATTATTTCCAGAGAGAGGCAGAGAGGGAGAGAGACATCTATGTATGGTTGCCTTTCACCTGCCTCCAGCTACAGACCTGGCTGGAGACCTGGTTTGCGACCTGGTTTGCAACCTGGTTAGGTGCCCTGGCTGGGGAATTGAACCAGCGACCTTTGGGTTCACAGGCCAGCGCCCTATCCACTGTGCTACCAGCCAGGGCTAGACTGAGCTTTCAACCTTCTGCCTCCTGAGTCAACCCTTATCAGGGAGTTCCCAGTTTCTGCTTTCTATTCAGACTTGCCCATCCAATCCAAACGCAACTATATCCTTGTTTGCATCTATACCAGCTAATCAGAACTTGCAAATTTAGATGCCTCATTTGCATAGAATTGGATCACGCATTTGGTCTGGAGGGGAAATTCTTGTATAAAAAAAGCCTCCTATCGCCCTGGCTGGTAGCATAGTGGATAAGGCCCTGGCCTGCGAATACAAAGGTCGCAGGTTCGATTCCCCAGCCAGGGCACATGACCAGGTTGCAAACCAGGTCTCCAGCCAGGTCTGTGGCTGGAGGCAGGAGAAAAGCAACCACACATTGATGTCTCTCTCCCTCTCTGCCTCTCTCCCTTCCCCTCCTTCTAAAAATAATGAAATAAAATCTTTAAAAAAAAAAAAAGCCTCCCATTGGTCTTGGTGGAGTGCACTTTCAGTTTCCACCTGAGGCTGTGCCTACCAGGTTTTCGAGCTATTCAGCTGAATCACGTCTCTCAGTTGAATAAAGTCTCTCCTTTCTCCGCCTCAGGTTGGTAATTTTTATTGATACAACCTTGATAAGTCATGATGCCACTTGCCTGGGAACATGTGAGGAGGGCAGTTTGTGGGAAAGGACGGGAATGAGGGGGCAGGGGCCGTGCAGTACAGTGGTCTCAGTTTGCCCCCAGCCAGAATGTTTCTGAACAGCTAAATCATTCAGAGAACTGACATTTAATTCTTTGAAGAACCAGGATTTATCTTGGCTTGAACTGTAAGAGATTTTTTTTTTTTTTTTTAGTGTCACTACCTAAACAAACCATACTGACCATATTCTTTCCTGAATCCCTGGGTCGTGTAAGCATCTTATTCACCAAATGTGTCCAATGCCAAATGAGGCTGACAGCTACACTGCAATTAAGTCTTATTTTGAACAGGACCTGTGCAACTTCATTGCTATTGTGTTGGTATGAGGCAACCCTCCCTCTTCTAACTCTTCCAAATTCTTGGGGGCTTGAAAACCATTTTACCTAATTCAGAACTTCGGAACCAATGAAAGGTATTTTAAAGGAGAAATTGTGGGATCTCCTATTGAGCTCAGTGCCTGCCTCCTGTCTGGCCTGCCTTCTGGTCCTCTGCTGGCCTCTAGTACTTTAATGCTCTAGATAAAGCAAGGGTTCTAGATAGGCATGTTCTGGTTTGAACCACTTCATTAAGTCACTAAATATCGTTCTCTCTCTCTCTCTCTCTCTCTCACCTTGGAACAAGTCTACTAAGAGCGTTTGAGTGTTTCAGGGCAAAATGAGATTCAGCTATCTGCCACCATAGACAAGAATAGCATAATAATTTGTGGTGAAAAATAAAGGTTTTTGTTATCAGAGCGCCCAATTTGGGGGATCTGGAGGCTTTCCTGCTCAAAGCCATTCTCTTCTGCAAAACACAGAAATCTCATTCCCAAAAAAGACTGAAATCCAAATCCATGCGCAGAGAGCCCCTACCCCTCCATTCTTATCTGTTGTCCAAGGCTTCTACACAGACGGGTCTCCGGCTCTCCAGCTCCAGGCTCTCTCTCTCTCCAGAGTGTGCTCTTTTGAGGCCAGCGTCTCCATTGCCCCACCGCAGCTGCCTCCCTCTCCTCAGTCCTGAGTGCCCTGTCAGATCACTGCAGCTGGTCATGAGAGCGGCTCAGTCCACTGGGCCCCAGCATCCATGGCTGCTTGCACCCTTGGGGCTCGTGAGAGCTCCGGCCAACACATCTATGTGCCACTGTTAGAGCAAGCAAATGGGAGCAGTGCAGGACCCCTGCCTTGCGGCCTGAGGCAGCAGCATCCGTGGAAGCCTGCTCCAGCAAACAGGGCCATGCAAGAGCGGTCCAGTGTCGGCCGGGGCTCGTGAATGCCCAGGCTTCCTCCCAACCAGGCTCACAAGAGAAAGGAGAGGGAGATTCTCCATGCCCTCCCGTTTTAAAGTCCTGGCCCAAAATCCCACATGAAGCAGAAATGTCCCCATTCCCAGCCAATTTGAACCAATGTCCACCTTGGGCATCAGCCTACACTGTGTCCCTACCCATTCCCCCAACCACCATGATCCGGAAGCAAGTAGAAGGGTTTTCTAGCCTTGCATGGGCACCTCATCTTTGCCCAGGGCAGGGGATCACCTTGTTACAAATGTGTTGTAACCTTTTCAGCTCCGCTCAGCCTTTGCGCAAGCTGTGGGCTGTGTCAAGCAGCCCTGCTCTGTTGCTAGGGCAACACACACTGGCCCTCATTTACTATTGGGGGTGGGGGAGCAGTAAGGAATAAAGCCCCAGCACAGTTTTCAATTCTGGCTGCTGGGGGTCCCTCCCTTCTCAGAGGGAGTGCAGCCTCTCAAGCCAGATCCAGGTTTTCTTGCTCCTCAGCCATCTAGCCAGACCCCTCAGTTTCAAGAGGTCTAGACAATAGATTGGTGCATGTTTACGGGACAGCAATCCGAAGGCAATGTAAGCAAATGAGTCCATGGGTTAGGTCAGCACAATGGGTGATCTCAAAGGTCAATTTTATTGTAACTGATTTCCTGATCTTCTCCCCTCACCTGTGCTTCATCTTTATGGGAACAGGCTGGTCATCCCCTAGGAACTAATTGCAGATGCACACTCATTACCGACATCGGAGTTCTTTGATCCCCCAAGATAGAAATCAAGAGGCAACGGTAGGGAAATTTCCAGGCATATTTTATTAAGCCTATGCTCGAGCACAAGGGAGGCAGCACAGAGGAAAAGAAGGACCTCTGAAATGGCTCATACACTGGCTCTGCTTGGCTGGTTTTACAAGCTGAGGACAAAGCGGGCTTGTGGAATTTTCCATTTCTGCATCGGATGACTTCCTTTTCCAGCTGTGTTACCTCGAAACTGTTTGCATCTGCACTGTGAAGGCAAGATGGCCGACTATCCATTACTACCACCCTCGTTAGGATGTAGAGCAGTCAAATCTTGATGAGCTGCACATTTGAATCAGTAGTTGAAACAGTTAAAAGGGAGGTAAAATCAGCTACCTCTGTGTTTTTTTGAGTAGGGAATGGAGGAGTGGCGATATATTTGCCTGAGTTCTTTCTGGCCACCTGGTCTCAACTTGTCTTCCCGATGCAAAGTCAATGCAAGCAAATGTGGTCAGTCCATCATTTGAGCTTAGTGAGAGCAGGGACAATGCAACGGGTGACCTCAAAGTCATTATGCTTTCTTCCACCGATTGGGCCATAAACCCTCTGACCAAATAATATCATTGCTTACATTGGTTAAAGTCACATATCGCTGTATCAGAAACCCTAAAATGCAATGACTGAAATAAGATATAAATCCATCTCTCTCTCACATAAGAGCTTGAATTTATGTCTACTCTACACAATAAAGTTTCAGGTTCTTTTTATCTTATTTCTCTGCCATCTCCATGCTTTGTCCTCATCTTCATGGTCAATGCTGGATTGTAGAAACACCGGTTAGGAAGGGGAAAGACTGGGGAGGAAGCTTACCCAATGTCTTAAGAGCTAGACCCTAGCATGGCTCCCAGTACTTTGGTTCACATTCTATCAGAGAGAGCTATAGACCCAAAGACCCACTTAACAGCAAAGAGGGCCACTGTACAATTATGGAATAAAAGAACAGATTTATATGCACAGCTATTAGACACAACATCCCAAAGGAAAATCAGCAAATGTATTTATTTATTCGTTAAGCACCTTCTGTGTGCTAGGCCCTATACATGAATAGAAAATGGGTGCAGGTGCTCATACAGATAAACATACATGCACGTGCACACACAAATGGGTAGTAATCGATGGAGAAATGCTCAACCTAATCAATAATTAAAGAAATGCAGATCCCTGGCTGGTGGTGCAGTAGATAAGGCGCTGGCCTGTGAACCCAAAGGTCGTAGGTTTGATTCCAGCCAGGGCACACAACCAGGTTGCAAACCAGGTCTCCAGCCAGACCTGTGGCTGGAGGCAGGTGAAAGGCAACCATTGATGTCTCTCTCCCTCTCTGCCTCTCTCCCTTCCCCTCTCTAAAAATAATACATAAACTCTTTTAAAAAAAAAATGAGAGAGAGAACACACACAGACTCATCTACTCAGACTCACTCTCTCTGAGCTCCAGCACCATGGTAGCAGCTTGAAAGGCACCAATGGCATACAGAGAGAAACTGAAGTGTCTGGCATCAAGGCGAACAAGATCCATTTTCCCTTTTCTAAACTCACCACGCCCAAGTCTCAGCTGGTGCCATAGCTGAGACTCTTATTAGCCTTGCTAATGCTGTTTGGCCAGCCTTGGAGATCCCCAGAGACTCTGATTCACCCAATTTAAGGGCCAACACAAATTGCTTTTACATATGAATTGCTGGTTTTGGCTCATTAAGAAGCTTTACAACTTCTTACATCCTATCAAACAAGCAATAGCTGGCTTCAGTGAACCCGAGGCTCCCACTAGCAGCAGCAAACTCAGATTCATTCAGAGCTTGGCTTCACCTGGAAATTTCCAAGCCCAGCACAAGTAGCAGCATCTCAGATTGCCCTATAGCTCAGGCAAGGTGGCCCCAGCAAAACACAGGTGGGAACTTGACCTTGGCCTACACCACCTGGGAAACCCCAGGGCCAGCGCACCTAGTGGACAACTACAGGCCATGCTGGAGCACCACCACCCTGCCCCTGCACAGCTGGTCCTCCATGGAGGGCAGACATTAGTGGTCAGTGATCACAGCCAGCCCTTGCAGCTGACTGGCCTGGGTAAATCCCTCCCCTTGATCTGCCAATGGCAATCAAAGCTTAACTACAAGAGGAGGGTGTACTCTGCCCACACAAAGGATGCACCTTGAGTACCCAACTTGGGTGATAGGGGAGGCTGTGCCACTGAACCCTACAGACACCTATTACATTAGGCCACAGGGCCAAGACATGGAGTCAAGGCAGCTCTGCCTAACACTTACAAACAAACACAAGGAGGCTGCCAAAAATGAGGAAACAAAGAAATGGCCCAAATGAAAAAAACAGATCAAAACTCCAGGAAAAAAAAGAACTAAATGAAATGGAGATAAGCAATCTATCAGATACAGAGCTCAAAGCACAGGTTATAAGGATGCTCAAGGAACTTAGTGAGGACCTCAACAGCATAAAAAGATCTAGTCAGAAATGAAGAATACACTCATTGAAATAAATAACAATTTACGGGGAAACAACAAATCAATGATCTGGAGGGGGGCAAAAAGAGGATGGATGTAATACAACAACAATAAAATTTTTTAAAAATCAATGATCTGGAACATAAGGAAGGAAAAAATAATTGGAACAAGAAGGAAAAGAAACCACAAAACTGAGGATAATATAAGCAGTCTCTAGGACAACTTCAAGAGGGGCAACATTCACATCATAGGGGTACTAGAAGGAGAAGAGAAAGAGCAAGAAATTGGAAATCTATTTGAAAAAATAATGAAAGAAAGGTCCCTACTTCAGTGAAGGAAATAGACATGCAAGTCCAGGAGGCACAGAGAGTCCCAAATAAGATGGATGCAAACAAGGCCACTCCAAGACACATCGTAATTAAAATGCCAAAGGTTAAAGATAAAGAGAGAATCTTAAAAGCAGAAAAGAGAAAAATAGTTACCTACCTACAGGGGAGTTCACATAAGGCTGTCAGCTGATTTCTCAAACGATACTTTGCAGGCTAGAAGGGATTGTCAAGAAATATTCAAAGTCACGAAAAGCAGGGGAACGGGCAAGATTGCTCTACCCAGCAAAGCTATCATTTAGAATTGAAGGGCAAATAAAGAGCTTCCCAGACAAGAGAAAACTAAAGGAGTACATCATCACCAAGCTCTTATTATATGAAATGTTAAAGGGACTTATTTAAGAAAAAGATCAAAATGATATACAATTAAATGGCAAATATACGTATTTATCACCAGTTGAATCTAAAAAACAAACTAAGTGAACAAGAAGAACAGACAGAATCATGTGTACGGAGAGTGTTTTGATGGTTGCCAGACAGGAGAGGGTGGGGAAGAATGTGTGAAGAACTGAGGGGATTAAGAAGAACAAATAAAGCCATGGCTCATGGTTCAGCTGACAGGCACTGGCATGTGAACCCAAAAGTCACTGGTTCGATTTCCAGTCAGGGCACATAACCAGGTTTCAGGCCACCACGTCCTTAGCTGGAGGCAGGTGAAAGGCAACCATACATTGATGTTTCTCTCCCGTTCTTCCTCCCTCTCTGCCCTTCTCTCTAAAAATAATGGATAAAATCTTTTTTTAATTAATTAATTAATTAAGCCATTCAAAAAGAAGTACAAATAAGTAGTTACAGAATAGCTATAGGGATGTAAAGTACAGTATAGAAAATAGAGTAGCCAAAGAACTTATACAGATGACCCACAGACATGAACAGCAGTTGGGGGACTGCCTGAGGAAGTCCCTGAAAAATTTACGAGTAAACAAAAGTTATTATGATGGCTAATTTTATGTATCGAATTGACTAGGCCACAGGGTACCAAGACATTTGGACAAACATTACTCTGGGTATTTCTGTGACGTTGTTTTTGAATAAAATGAACATTTAAGTAAGTAGACTGAATAAAGCAGATTGCCCTCCCTAATGTAGGTGGGCCTCATCTAATAAACTGAAGGCTTCCATAGAATGAGGCTGACCCTCCCTCCAATAAGAGAGAATCCCTCCTGCCTGACTGCCTTTGAATGGTAACATTTGCCTTTTCCTGCCTTCAGCCTAGGAACTGAAACATCACCTGTTTCTGCTAGCCTTCAGACCAAACTATACCATTGTCTCTCCTGGGTCCCCAGCTTGCTGACGGACCCCTGTAGATCTTGGAGCCTGTTGGACTCCATAATCACAAGAGCCAATTATGCTCTATCTATCTGGTGAGAGACCAACCCTGTATGTTCTGCATCTCTGACATTCCTAGGTATATACTCAAGAGAAATGAAGACACATCCACACAAAATCTGTACACAAATGTTCACAGAAGCACTGATCATAAAAGCCAAAAATAGAAACAATTCAATGTCCATCAACTGATGAATGGGTAAATAAAAGGTGGTATATCCCTACAAAGCAATAATATTCAGCAATAAAATGGAAAGACATGCTGATACATGATATGGCACAGATGAAACTTGAAAACATTATGTTAAGTGAAATAACCCAAACACAAAAGATTATGTATGTATTATGGGATTATGAAATGTCTAAAATAGTCAAATCTATAGTGGCAGAAAATAGACTAGTGGTTGCCCAGGGCTGGGGGATTGGGGGATAACAGGTAAGGGGTACTGTTACTGAACAACAGTGAGGTTTATGGGGGAAAAAGACTGAGGAGAGGAAAAGGGGGATGGGTGTAATAAAAAAATTAAAAAAAAAAAAAAGGCCCTGGCTGGTGGCTCAGTGGATAGGTACCAGACTGTGAACCCAAAGGTCACTGGTTCGATTCCCCAGCCAGGGCACATAACCAGGTTGCAAGCCAGGTCTCCAGCCAGGTCTGTAGCTGGAGGCAGGTGAAAGGCAGCCACACATTGTTGTTTCTATCCCTTTCTTCCTCCCTCCCTACCCTTTTCTCTGAAAAGAATGAGTAAAATCTTTAAAAAAAAAAGCGAGGTTCAGCTGCCTGCCACCCGCAGGCAAATTTTTAAAGACAAAGGTTGGTGGGGAAGGAAAGGTGTCTTTTATTAAAGATTGCACAATTTGGTAGGGCAGGGAACTCCCTGACTCCAGGCCAATCTCTTCTGCAAAACACAGACAAAGCCCAGCCACCCCCAGAAACAGAAGCAGTACCCAGAATTTCAGCTCCATCTTTATCTGTTCTTTGGAGCTGGAGGCTTCTAAATAACAGCTCAGCTCTCTGGCTTTAGACTCAACCCTTGGGGTCCATCTGTGGGGCCCCCATCACCATCACTAAGCTGCAGCTTCCCTAGCTGGGGGTCCGGAGCCTCTGCCAACCACTGTGGCCAGCTGTTCAGGGGCTCCGTCTGTGCCAGCTGTAGGCCTGGTGCCCAACGCCCAGCCACATAGCTTCCAGGGCTGGCTGGGTCCCTCAAGTGCTCCTGCCTGCATATCTGTGCCGTGGGACGCAGAGAAGGAAGAACAAGTTTGCCCTCCCTGTGTTCAAATATCCCAGACCCCACCTTCAAGCACTTCAGAAGAGTTCAGCTCCTCCAGCCAATTTCATCTTTTTTCCAGGCTAGACTAGCAGGTCAGCACCTACCTCCTGCTGCCATGTTGATCTTTCTAGTACTCGAGATGCTATGTCCCTTGGTTCCACCTTCAATCAGGGACTGGAAAAAGGTAACAAGGCTTTTTTCCCTTTATCAATCACTCTCTCTAGCCTCCAGCATACTCCTGCAAGGCCTCCTGGTGTCTTTGCCTGAGGGTGGGGAAATCAGTCTTCACACACCATGCTCAGTTGGTAACCAGGGCAACACAAGTGCTGCCCAGCTGTCTTGGGCAGCCACCTCCTATAGCCCCTCCCTCACTTGGGGGATCTGGCCAGGCTGCATGCCAGGTCTACCTGTATCAATAATAAAAATGTTATAAAATTGTCCTGGCTGGTGGCTCATTGGATTCGCACCGGCCTGCGAACCTAAAGGTTGTTGGTTCAATTTCCAGCCAGGGCACATAACCACGTTGCAAGCCAGGTCTCCAGCCAGGTCCATAGCTAGAGGCAGGTGAAAGGCAACCATACATGGATGCTTCTCTCCCTTTCTTCCTCCCTCCCTGCCCTTCTCTCTGAAAATAATGAATGAAATTTTTTTTTTTAATGTTGTAAAATTGACTGTGGTGATACCTCCGTATGTAGTAAAAGCCACTGAATTGTATACTTTTTTTAGACAGATCACAACATCTTTTTTAAGCTTTTATTTTTAGAAAGAGAAGGGAGGGAAAAAGGGAGAGAAACATTGATTAGACCAAGGGACTCTACCCACAAACCAGGCATGTTCCCTGACTAGGAATCAAACTAGAACTGGCAAACTAGCAACCTATTGGTTTGCAGGACAGCGCCCAAACCACTGAACCACACCAGTCAGGGCTGAATTGTACACTTTAAAGGATAATTGTAGGGGGACAGAGGGGAGAAAAAAGATGATAGATGTAATACAACAACAATAAAAATTTTTAAAAAAGCATAATTGTATGGTGTATAAATTGTATTTCAATAAAGTTAAAAAAAAAGACTATGCTGACAAAAATGTATGACGAAAGTGTTAGGTTGAACAACATGAAATTGCTTTTAACCATATGTGAGTTTTCTATCTTACAAATATGGCAGTTTCATGTTTCAACCTATTGATAATTAAATATAATAATACTTGATGATTTTTGAGTTGTGTATCAGCTTTTCTGTTTTGTTATTCTATTCTATTTATTTTTTAATTGCATGATTTTAGAGAGAAAAGAACATCGATTTATTGGTCCACTTCTTTGTGCATTCGTTGTTTGATTTTATATATGCCCTGACTGACCACCCCAGCCGGAGATGTGTTGTTATTCTAAGAATTAGCTTTTGTACTTAATTTTGTATTCTTTTTCTTAAAGAGGGCTCTCCCAAATTGCATGCTCTAGGCCTCACACACCCAGATCCTAGGGTTGGAATGTAAAGTAATAGAACAGTTTCATTATATGTGTCAAGAATTATAGAAATATATATACCTTTTGACCCATCTATTTTAGAGATGTATTTTCAGGGAATAATCAGGTAAAACAAGGCTTCTCAACTTCAATGCACAGTCTCCTGAATGGGGCTCTTATTAAAAGGCCGAGTCCTGCCCTGGCTGGTATGGCTCAATGGACTGAGTGCCAGCCTGCAAAACAAAGGGTCACTGGTTCAATTCCCAGCCAGGGTACGTGCCTGGGTTGTGTGCCAGGTCATCAGTTGGGGGCATGTGAGAGGCAACCATACATTGATGTTTCCCTCCCACTCTTTCTCTTTCCCTTTCCCTCTCTCTAAAAACAAATAAATAAAAATCTTTAAAAAAAAGAAAAAAGGTTGAGTCATATTCAGTAGATGCTGGGCGGTCCTTAAGAGTTCTGCATAGCTAGGCTACAGAGGACATTTTCTGGCGGTCTACTCAGCAACAGCCACAGGGCTAGGCCTAAGCCTCCCCCACACACATCTTGTCACAATGACCTGGTCAAGGGTGAGCCCGGAGCCTGGACCCGAAGCAGTCATGAGCCTCCTTATCCTCCTACCTACCTATCCTTCCATAAATTGTCAATCCAAGAAAAACAGAGATCCTGCATAGATGAACATGAAAACTGATGTCCCAGGTGCTGAGGAGAAGCCAACCTGCAGGTAAGGGTGCCACACAGAGAAGGGTAAAACAACAACTATAGGAAAAGGAGCAGGAGCCCTGGCTGGTGGCACAGTGGATGAGGCTTCCAGCCTGTGAACCCAAAGGTCGTAGGTTCAATTCCCATCCAGGGCACATAACCAGGTTACAAGTCAGGTCTCCAGCCAGGTCCTTAGCTGGAAGCAGGTGAAAAGCAACCATACATTGATGTCTTTCTCCCTCTCTGCCTCTCTCCCTTCCCCTCTCTCTAAAAATAATAAATAAAATCTTTAAAAAAGAAAAAAAAGAAAAGGAGCAGGAGCCACGATTGAACCTTACCCAAAGCTCACTTCCTCTTAAATTTTGGGTTTTGTCAACAATTTTGATTTGGTTTAAGCCCACTTGAACAGAATTTTCTGTTTTGTGCAAATAACATGAAAGGTTCAAAGCAGCATAACTGAACCAAGCAAAAAAATTGGAAACAACCCAAATGCCAATGCAAATGGAATAATATAGGATTGGTTAAATATATTTTTGTACATCAATATGATTGAATATTAGGCAGCCATTAAAAAAACATTTTCAAGAATATTTGATGATATAGGAAAATGCTCACAATTTATTCTTAAGTGAAAAAGTAGGACACAAAAAAATAGTTCTGTTTTCACTTACATACATATATGTGTAGGTTTTTTAATAGAGTTGTAAAAGAGAGAATGACAAGGAAGTTAACTTTCCAGAGTGGTGAAATGATAAATTTTTAATTCTTTATATCATTCTGTATTTTACAAAACTTATGCTATGATCATGTTATTTTATATATAATTATAATAAGCACTATTAATAAAAAAGTATATGTTGTTGTTGTTTTTGCCCTGGCTAGGTGGCTTAGTTGGTAGAACATTGCCCCATACACGAAATAGTTATAGGTTCGAGCCCTGGTTCGATACATACCTAGGTTGAAGTGTTTTGGTTTTTTGTTTTTTAAAATATTTTTGAACATACCTAGGTTGAAGTGTTTTGGGTTTTTGTTTTTTAAAATATTTTTGAACTTATTATATTTAGAGGGAGGGGAAAGGTGAGATGCAGAGAGGCAGAGAGGGAGAAAGACATCAATGTATGGTTGTCTTTCACCTGCCTCCAGCTGTGGACCTGACTGGAGACCTGGCTTGCAACCTGGGTATGTGCTCTGGCTGGGAATCGATAGGTTGAAGTTTGATCCCCAGTAGGAATACATATAAGAGGTAACCAGTTGATGTTTCTTTCTCATCTCTCTCTCTCTACCTCCCTCTCTTTCTCTCTCTCTCTCTCTCTCTCTCTCTCTCTCTCTCTCTCTCTCTCTCTCCCTTCCTCTTTCTCTTGAATCAATACACATATTCTCAGGTGAGGATTTAAAAGGAAAATTTTACACCCTGGCTGGTAGCACAGTGGATAAGGTGCTGGCCTGCGAACCCAAAGGTCGCTGGTTCGATTCCCCAGCCAGGGCACATAACCAGGTTGCAAGCCAGGTCTCCAGCCAGGTCTGTGGCTGGAGGCAGGTGAAAGACAACCATACATTGATTCTTCTCTCCCTCTCTGCCTCTTTCCCTTCCCCTCTCTCTGGAAATAATAAATAAAATCTTTAAAAAAAAAAGAAAAAGAAAATTTTTAAATAGAAGTATAGTTCTGACTGGAGAGGCTCAGTGAGTTGGGCATTGTCCTGTAAATCAAAAGGTCAAGGGTTTGATTCCCAATTGGGGCATATGCCTGGGTTATGGACCAGATACCCGGTTAAGGACATGTGAGAGGCAACCAACGGATTAATGTTTATCTGGCACATGAATGTTTCTCTCCCTTTCTTCCTCCATTCCCCTCTCTCTAAAAATAAATAAATAATATATTTGAAAAAATAAAAAGCAGCCATGGCTGGTGTGGCTCAGTGGATTGAGTGCCAGCCTGCGAGCCCAAGTGTCACTGGTTCGAGTCCCAGTTGGGGCACATGCTCAGGTTGCAAGCCAGGTCCCCAGCTGGAGACAGGTGAAAGGCAACCATGCATTGATGCTTCTCTCCCTTTCTTCCTCCCTCCCTTCCCCTCTCTCTAAAAATAATTAATAAAATCTTTAAAGAATAAAAAATAAAAAGCATGTTTTTAAGGGGAATTCAGAAAACAACTCAAAAACAAAGAAGGAAGTAGGATATTTTTCACAATCAAAGCTTTCTGACAGTGTGACTCGCTGTTTCAATTTAGTTCACCTGATAAAATGATAACATGGTAACTGTCCCCTCACATTAATGTTTTCATGGGGACTGTGGAGAAGCTGTACTTCAGGCAAAGGCATGGACTGGAATTTCAGACCCCATGGGGAGATCGTTTTAAGGCAGGTATGTCTTTTTTCATGCTTCGTAATAGCTTTGGAGCACGGAGACCCTGGTCCAGCCCGCACAGCTGACATTCTTGTTTGCCTGGGTATAAAGCCAGCCTTTCCTCTGGGTAGAAAAGTGAGCACCCCCCGCATGGCCCATCACCCAGATAAGTTCTTTTTACCTGAGAGTTATTTTGTTATATATTTGACCTATATACTTATGAATAAGTAGTAAATTTGGACAGTTCGAATTTTTAAAAATATACAAAAGGGAGGTATAAGGAGAAAAAATGTCTGTCCCATCCCAGCCCCTGGCCTCCAGTTGCCCTCCTGGGAGGCAAATTGTGTTGACAGCTGCTGGTGATTTCTTCCAGACACATTTCTATACCTTTTAAAATACATGATTTTATTCATACTATAATCAACTGTGTATGGGGTTTTGGTGGGGGGTGGTTTTGGTTTGTATGTTTGTTTGTTTGTTTGTTTCTCTGCACCTAACATTGTTTGTAATGAGAGAGTGCTGTAAAGAAGGTAAAACGTTTTCCTAAACATTCGCAATGACTGCAAACATGCCATCCAAGGGAGATGGACCATTTGGTTGTCCTACTTAGTGGGACAATCAGTGATTTCCCCACTTAAGTCCTTCTGATTCTGTCCAAGTAAACCGATCTGCCTGGGTTCAGCCAGGGATTGCATTTGGTTTGGACCCAGATTGGCTGTTGACTCCCTGGGGACACAGGGGCCCTGGGGTCAGGAGGAGGCCCAGGGCACAACCCAGAGGGATGAGAGGGTGGTCCCTGGCCTTCAGGGGCTGGCTGTGTGGTCCTGGCCAGCAGAGGAGATATATTTAGCTGAATCAGATGCTGCTGACAGTGTCATGACCCGGGAGGACTGTGCTGTTGGTAAACAAACCATAATGGCCTGGCTCAGCCAGCGCTCCTTCCTCCTCCTTCCCCCAGCTTGCTGGCAGGACAGAGGCTGTGAGAGGTGGAGGAAGGAACTGACCACGGAGGGGCCACCTGTGGGGCGCCCAGCCCAGGCAGACCCTGCAGCAGCCTCCTATCACTGCTCCAAGTTCATTTTCTGACATTTCCCCTTGGTTTGGTTTTTCTCTTATTGTTTTTTTTTCTCACCATCCTCAACGTGGCAGAGCCTGGACAGTCCAAGAAGACTTCCTTCTTCCTCTTCCTCCTCCCCCTTTTCCTTTTGTCCTTCCACTCCAGTCAACAAGATTTGTTTTCAGTGCTCTGCTAAAATGAGGGATGTTCATTTATGTCATCATTCATCCGCATCAACCCATTTATCCCAAGAATCTGAGAGGTGGTTAGGATTATCTGTTCCACTTTCAAGATGAAAAAATCGCAGATCAGAGACATTCAGTAACCTGACCAGGACTCACAGGGTACACAGAGCCCTGGTTCTCAAACCCAGCCCCTCTGATTCCAGGCCCACATCCCTCCCAAAAAAGAGGAACCACTGGAACTGGGTGAGAACTGATTTTTTTGTGCAGCCCTTCATTTTACATTTGAGGAGATGGAGGCCCAGAGAGAGGAAAAGTGCCAGAGCTTGAAACAGAGACTGGATCCCTCCCTGGCTGGGTGGCTCAGTTAGCGGGAGGTTGATCTGTCTCCAGAAGGCTTCACGTTCAATCCCCAGTCAGGGCACACACAGGAGGCAGCCAATCGGTCTTTCTCTTTCTCTCTCTTTCTTACGTCCTCTCTCTCTAAAACTCAATTTAAAAAAAAATATGTCCTTGGCCCTGGCTGGTGGCACAGTGGACAAGGTGCTGGCCTGCAAACCTAAAGGTCGCTGGTTCCATTCCCAGCCAGGGCACATAACCAGGTTGCAGGCCAGGTCTCCAGCCAGGTCCATAGTTGGAGGCAGGTGAAAGGCAGCCATACATTGATACTTCTCTCCCTCTCTGAGTCTCTCCCTACCCCTTTCTCTAAAAATAATAAATAGATAAATTATATATATATGTGTGTGTGTGTGTGTATCCTCAGGTGAGGAGTTAAAAAAAAAAATGAAAAAATGAAGAAGCCACATCAAGACTGGAAGGAAGGCAGAGACACGGAATGGGGTGGTCTCACACCCACATATGGGGACTAAAAATCAGGAGGACAATGTCAGCTGCAGAGGGTCCCCACTAAGGAGTAAGCGGTCCCAGCCCCACACAGGCTCCCCAGCCCAGGGTCCCAGTGCCAGAAGGAGAAAACCCCATAACTTCCAGCTAAAATAGCTAACAGGGATTGAGGCTAAGTGAGACAGGCACCCTGGGCAATTTCTCTTAAAGGGCCCATGCATGGATTTACTGGGACTCACTTGCTCTGAGCTTCAATGCTAGGGCAGTAGTTCAAAAGACACCAGCAACACAGAGAAATTGTTCGGCATCAGGACACGAGCTGGGGGCTACAGCTTTCTCCCAGACAAAAGTGCTGGCAGAGGCCATTGTTCCTTTGATAAGCCCTCCCTGCACAGAGCCTGTAGGAGCCACCATGGCAGAATCTCCACCAACCTGGCTCACATGGTTTACCCCACCCTGGTGATCTCCTGAGGCCCTGTTCCACCCAACTTTCAGGCCCACCCAAGCTGTTTCCAGTGGCTTTTTCATATAAATGGCCCGTCTTGGCTCATACTTCAGATTTTTCTAAAATCTTTCAAACAAGTAGCATCTAGCCTCAGTGACCTGGCCAGGGCACTAGCAGCAACCAACCTTATTTTGTAGCCTGCCCTGTGCTCTTTCTTTGCAACTAAACAATAGTTCAATGCCCTGATCAGGTTATGAGGCCCTGGTAGATTTGGGGTGGGGGAAGGTTATGTTAAGTCTGGTTCCTCCCCTCCCCTGTATCCCCACCCAGCCCACCCCTTCCTCTGCTGCATAGTCCCTCATGTGGGGAGACAGCCTCCATCCTTCTCTCACTAGTGCCTTCTTCTTGCTGAGTGAGTGGGCTTTCATTCGACAAATGTTGTCAACACTGTGCTGCCAAAGCTACAAAGCACAGGTGTCAGAGATGCACAGCAGGACCCCAAAGTTGGGCCTCGGTGGTCAGTTAGAAAAAGTACAGGGAGACTTCCTGGAGGAGGTGACATCTCAACTGAGCCCTGAAACCTACATGACAAATGAGCCAGGCTGGAGCTGGCAAGGGACTTTCAGGATGAAAAGACTTTCAGGGGTGGAGGGTGCAAGACAAGGTAAGAAGGCACCCTGCAACAGGAGCAGGCCTGTGGCAAGCTCCTGCCAGCTCAGCTCCCACCTGTGCCTTTCAAGGCCGCAAGTGGCCTGTGAGCAGGAACTGGGTCTCCCTTCCTGTGGAAACCCCCATGGGTGCGGTACCATTCCTGTGGACAAATGACTCAGGCACTTCTCATGAGTGGCTTGTCATCAGCTTTTATCCCCATGGACTCACCATCTCCCCCAGCCAGAACCACCTGCCTGTCTGACAGTGTCCATCCCCTGCCACCCTCTTGACTTGGCACAGACATGACTAGGTCCAGGAGGGGCTGTGCCTGGCTGGAGGCTTTGACTATAGTTTTGGGGAAGCCATTGGCAGATAATTACTATCCCTTTCCTCCCTGTCACAAACACCCTCAAGCTGTACTTGGGAAGACCAAGCTCCCCGTCCAGTGGGGACAGGGAACACCAGCCCCTGAGAGAGGTGCAACCAGCTTAGTGCCCAGAGTGGGGAGGACTAGCAGGGGTGCAGACCCTGTGGCCGTATGCCTGCGAAAGGGTAGCCCTCCCCTCAGCCTGTGTTTAGGGCTTAGCCCAGCTCAGACCAACGGAATGAGGGAGGGGCAGCCCAGGATGGCCGCCACTGGAACTGGAGCCGGTCAGCTGCCCCGGTGAAGTGCACGCTGGGGCTACCCATGGCTGGCTGGCCTGCCCTTGCCCAGTGGCTCCCCATCCTCCATTCCTGGGCTGTGCACATAAATATTCAGGTTGAATATTATCCTGGTAGCAGCTTGGCGTTCTCCCTTGGCTATGAGTGAAGTTTTCACAGAGGTCTTGCCCTCCAAGGGGACATGTGACATTGCCTTCAGAAGAATGTCTCATTAAAACCTGAGTTCCACTAGGGCCTAGTTCCTGCCCTGGGAAGGGAGAGGGAGACAGGGTTGGAAGCAGATCATGCCCATACAACACGCGGGGCACAAAATAGAGGGGGTGGGCAAGAGGAGGGGCTCAGCCAGTGGGGCAGGGAGAGGGGGGAGGTGGGCAACAGCAGCTCCTGGAGGCAGATGCGGGTGCTGAGCACTGAAGGATGTGAGAGGACTGAGCAAAGCTGTCCAGTGGGGAAAGCACTGAGAGCAAAGGCTTGGGGGCCAGAAATAGCATGAGGTGGGAGGAGGCAGCAGGTAACGTGGACCCGGGGTGGGGAGGTTGCGGGGGGTGGTGCCAAAGATGGACAGGAGAGCAAGTAGCCAGGCCACCAGGCAGTTCATCCTGGGGGCCTGAGTTGCTGTCAGTTTATCAGTGAGGAGGGTCATGGCCAGAGCAGCATTTTACATTATATGGAGAACTCAGATCCAGGGAGGGCACACACTAGGAAGGTGGATCAGTTTGGAGGTCATGGTAATCCTCCTAGGGAAGAGGGAGTATCAGGGTGGTGTGGGCAGGGTACAGGAAGCAGCATGCCTGGAGGTGTGGGCAGATGTGAGAAGGAAGGCTGGGTCCCACCACTATGCTTGGGAGAGACCTACCTTACAGGTAGGTCTGTGGTGCAGGGAGGGACCAGGGCCTGGAGCAAGATCCAGGACAGAGCCAAGGAGGGGATGAAGCAACAGGTGCTAGAGAGTGTGGTGGGGGTCATGGGCTAAAAAGGAAGAGCAGACATGGGAAGAGGTGTGGGTACAGATGGTGTCCTCTCCCTTCTGGAGAGGAAGAGCCAGTGACCAGAGAGTAGCCCTGTGGCTGAGACCTCAGGGTGTGCCCAGCCTTCCTTCATGCGCAAGGAAATGCCCAAGGTAGGGGTGAGGGCAGGGGGCAAGCCTGAAATGGGAAGGGTGGGCCTGGTGTGGACTGTCCCAGAGCAACCAGGGAAGAGCAGAGGAGAGTGACCTCCCTGGGTCGCTGGGTTTTGGGTGAGGGTTTCGAAATAGAGTGAGGAGAACAGAGGACAAGACTGGTCAGGGCTTTGGTCAACCCCTTCTGACAGCCACCATGCAATTTACTGTCCAAACCTACATGCTCTTGAGAATGAAAGTAGTGATTGTTCCGGGACAACAGGAATAAACTAGGCCTGTCCTGGGCACACTAGGTTATGTGGTCACCCCAGCCATGGAGTGGGAGGCTGGCCCTGTGCTCTGCCCATGGCCCTCAGGGACATTCTCCATGCCACCACTGCCTCCCCTAACCTGTCCCTCGGCTCAGATGTTGGACTCACAGCCTGGAGCACCCAATCCTCCTCAGAGCCAGGCCTGTAGAAAAGGCAGGTGTCCTTCATTCCAGGTCCATCTCCCCAAACCTTCTGCTTCTCCAATGATTGACATGGCTGCCATCACTGTCTTCAGGGCAATGACAGCCCCCAGAGAGATGTGGAACTTCCTGGGACCACAGATGGCGACCTCAGGAGCCTTCCAGCCTTAGAAGGGTGTGTGGAGGCCAGACTGCTCGCCCATACCACCTCCAATTACTCAAAGCCTTCTCAGCAAAACCTGGGGATCCCTAGTCTTCTTCCTCCTGCTTGTCCCCACTTCCCATGGCTGCCAGACGATGCCTCCACATTCCGGGGTGCTGGTTTTGTTCAGCCCTCAGCATGTAAATGGAACATTTCCAACAGGCACCCACCTGCCAGGTCTCAGCCTCCAACCAGCTGTCCTCCGCCACAAGCACAAGCCTCCTTAAACCCAGGCCTAAACACATCTGCTTGACCAGCAGACGAAACAAAATAATGAAAACTAACAACCGTTCTATGGGAGGAAAAATACGTGAGAAAAAACAAACAAACGAAAAACAGAAACATCACCACTGAGCTCAACTACCTTACAAAATAGTCTACAACATCCTCTGTGAACTGACTCCAAAGTAGCTTCCAGCCTGGTCCTCAAAACCCCCAGGCTCTCCGCCAAACTCCCGCTCCCTCCTTTGCTGGACCAACCCCTACAGCTGGAAGGCACCCCCTACCTGGGTGGGTGGGGTCCTGAGGTTTCATTAAGGCCCTACCACACTGCCCATCTCTGCCTCATCCCCTGAGCTCCTGGAGTAGCCCTTCTCCCAGCTCAGGCGTGAGGCTGGTTCTGTTTGGCAGTCTCCCATCGCTGGAGGCCCAGGGCTCACTGGCCTTTCTACACTCAATAAATGAGGGTTGAATTGGCTGATTTTTCCTACTCACAGGCCAGGTTCTCCAAAAGGATACCCTCAAGGGATGGACAGGTTGATTTCTGAGGTCTCTGCTAACTCTGGAAATTTTTTTTCACTTTTTAAAAAAAAATTTATTTTATTATTATTTAGAGAGAGGGGAAGGGAAAGAGGCAGAGAGGGAGAGAGACATCAATATATGGTTGCCTTTCACCTGCCTCCAGCTACAGAGCTGGCTGGAGACCTGGCTTGCAACCTGGTTATGTGCCCTGGCTGGGAATTGAACCAGCAACCTTTGGGTTCCCAGGCCAGCACCTTATCCACTGTGCCATCAGCCAGGGCTTAACTCTGAAATTTCTTAATGC
Source organism: Noctilio leporinus (assembly GCA_004026585.1). Classification (NCBI taxonomy): domain Eukaryota; kingdom Metazoa; phylum Chordata; class Mammalia; order Chiroptera; family Noctilionidae; genus Noctilio; species Noctilio leporinus. The sequence continues at coordinate 16,622 of PVIW01007953.1, read as the reverse complement.
AGCAGCCTAAGGTTGGGCATCCAACCATCACCCTGCTTGAATGCCTCCAAATGAAAAAAGAAAAGGAACAAAAAAAATTTTTTTAATAATCCTACACCAGCAGTCCTCAAAAATGGCCCAGGAACCACTGAGGGTTCCCAAAACTCTCTCAGAGGGTCTGAGAGATCAAAACTATTTTTGTAATAATATAAGAGATTATTTGCCTTTTTACTGTCATTTGCTCATGAGCATGCAGTGGAATTTTCCAAAGCTATATATGTGGATTTGCAAGATTAAACGTAGAAAAGATGAGAATCCAGCTGCTTCCACTGTCGGACATTAAAAATATATAACGATGCCGCTCTTTTCGCTAAATTTGTTTTGGAAATAGAATCATTCTTTTCAAATATGTTAACATGTAATGGATTTCTTCTTTTAAAGATTTTACTTATTTTTAGAGAGAGGGGAAGGGAGGGAGAAAGAGAGCGAGAGATATATCAATGTAAGAGAGAAACATTGATCTGTTGCCTGTCACACATGCCTGGACCAAGGACTACTTGTGAAATCCAGGCACGTGCCCTGACCAGGAATCGAACTGGCAACCCTTCACTTTGCAGAACAGTGCCCAGCTGACTGAGCCACACCAGTCAGGGCAGGGATTTACTATTTTTATTTTTAATTGAATAAATACATTTTAAACTTCTCACCTTCTAATACATTATGTGTTGTCAATAGCTATACCCCACAAAAACAAAAGCTTTAGGGTCCTTAATAATTTTTAATTCGTAAAGGGGTCCTGAGACCCCTGTGCTCTCCCCCATACCCACCATGACCCTTCAACTTCTAACTCCTGTTAGCAACCAAATTTCTCCTCCAAGCCCCCTCCCAGCGGCTCCTCAGCCCAGTCTTTGGCTTCTCACTACTCTTTCTGAGGGCTACTGAGGACCCCCAGCATTTCATCCAAGAGGCACTCCTGTCCTTATTGTCCACTCAGCAGCATGTCCCTGACCTTCCTGATTCTCCTTCATCTCTCCATCCTCTTGTTCTCAGCTATTTTTGCTTCACTTGGGTCACCAGGGCAGCGGGCCTCAGGGCTGAGCTGCACCCTGTTCTCTTTACTCTCTCCACTCCCTGGGCTACAAGGAGCTATACCTCAATGGGTATAGCTCCAAATTTCTAACTCCAGGCCAGATTTCTCTCCTGAGTCCTTGACCCAGATATTCAGCATTCACTTGAAACCCACATGGATGACGCTGCCCCACACTGGCTCCCCCAACTCAGCCACTCTTAACAAGGGGCAAATCTGCATTCGCCCTTCGCAGCTCTGAACCCTGCCCTCTCTTTCCTCCCTCACTCCCACCACCAGCCACACCGCATCCTGCCAACCTCACCCTTCAACCTGCTCTCAAACCCACCCTCCTATCCATGCCTACTGTGCCACACCTCAGCTCAGACCACCTTCACCTCTCCCTGGCTTCCCTTCTGCCTTCCTCCTCTGACTGATAGAGCAGCCAGTGTTCCTTCTTAAGCAGTCTCTTCCCTTCAAAGAACCAACAGAAGGCCCCACTGACCCAGGAGACATGCCACCTCCACAGCCCAGCTCACCAGGCTGGCCAGCACCATGCGGATGCAGTCCTGCCACCTGCCCGGCCCCACATTCCCTCCGCCATGCCACCCTGCCCCAGCTGGTCCGGCCTTGCTTCTCTCTCTAGCACAAGCTGTCCCCTGCCTCTGCTCGCTAAAGACCCAGTGACAGGCTCAGGGCCTAGACCTATCATTCCCTCTCCGAGAGTCTTTCCTGATGGCCCCTCTGAGTCAGGACCCCTTTCTAAGCTGAGACCCTATTCTTCTTCCATTACAGAGCATTTCATGCTGAATAGTCACCATTCAGAAGTTTCCAGGCTCTGAGTTCCTTGAGGAGGAGGATTTCTTCCCTGCTGTAACCCCAGTGCCTAGATTAGTGCCTGGTCTAGAGCAGCTTAGTAAACACTTGCTAAATGAACGGGTTGAAGAATTCAAACCCATGTACAGCTGGTAAGCAGGCCTCCCCACCCCCATCTCGTATAGAGCAGGGCTCTGCTCTGAGCACACGGGAAGGCAGCCACCCAGGGCTCCTTGCCACTCCCTGCCTCCTGCTGTCATGTTGCCCTGACTGAACTCCCATCAATGGCCAAGACAAGAAGCTGCCAACACACTCCCTAGCCACAACATGGTTAGAGTTGACCCTGCTGGGGACACCAGACCAATCCAGGACACCAACCACAACAAAAGCAGCAGCAACACATACCACACAGCATCCCAGTGTAAACTAATGCTCAGAGGGCTGAATACTTTTCTGGACGCCACTGAGCCAGTAAGGAAAGGGGCTGGGTTGGGGACAGGCTCTTCTGCTGTTAAAGCCTCTCACCTAGACCCCACACCCATACTGCAGATTCAGGAGCAGAGGCTGAGCCCATTGAGGGAGCCCAGGGTCAGGCAGAGCTCCTGGGAAAAGGATTTGTGCCTGGGGGTCAGAGTGTGGAGGGGCAGTGAATAAGCAACTCATTCCATTGCAGGAGAGTTCTGGTAGGTCAGGGTAAGAAAGAAGGTATAGCCCACACCCCAGAGGAGGCAGCAGTGAGCACCTGGATCTCAGAAGTCAAAGGGTCACCAGGTCCTCCAGGCTAAGGTGTTCACTGTCAGCATGATCCTAAAAACTGTCAAGACACTACCCCTAACCCACATGCTTCTCCAGCAGGAAGCCAGACGTCAAGTCTATCAGGAAGAGGCAGCAGCTGGCCCGGGAGAAAGGCCTGGTCTGAGCTCCAAGTCTGCCAGCCTCCTTGGGGCAGAGACACGGGTACCAGTTCAGTGGCAAGAATACCACTCAGAACTGCCGAACACAGCCACACAGGCTGAACTGTGCATGACTCCATAGTGTTCTAAGACATGAACGGCTGAATTGTGCATGACTCCATAGTGTTCTAAGACATGAACGGTGCCCTTGGGAGTGATGTAAACCAGCAGTCCTGCCTGCAGAGCTGCCTGCTCCCTGGGAGAGAGACTTGGGGACAAGGAGAGAGTCCTCTCCCTCTTAGAGGCTTCCAAGGCTTGACTACCTCATTTGCCCTGAATGCCCATCTGAAGAAAGAATCACGTCCAACACAACACAGATAATAAAAGATCAGTTTATGGGTAACAGTACAGGACAGACTGGGATGGTGCCAGGGACTACAGTGATGAATTTCACAGGAACAAACACACAGACAGATAGGATTGACACAGAAAGACATACAGAACAGGAAAACAAAGTCAAACGGTCAGAGGCTCAGGCCCAGCCTCAGCAGCTGTTTCAGGGCTCCAGATGCAGCTTTGCCCTTGGGGGTGAGCAGGGATGACAGGGACCTTAGTTCTCATAGGACCCCCTTTTCTCACGCTCTCCTACCCATCACCAGCAGGCTGGGACCTTTCAGAGGTGGTATTTCTCGGGCTGGGGCATTAGAGGGTCAAGGCTCTTGGAGACTGCCCAGAGGGGTGGAAGCCTAGGTGGTGTGGGGTAGCAGCAGCACTGAGGGAAACCTGGTCCGGCACCAGGCACCTGTGGTGGGGCACCGCTCAGCAGGGCCCACGTGTCTAGGGCAGGCTACTCACCCTGCCCACCACACCAACATGGTGTAATAAATAGTTTCAAGTAGTAGGACAGTGTTAGAAAGGAGAGAGCTGGAGGCTGATGGACAGGCAGAGGCTTAGGGGGAGGAGTCGCCGCTGCCTATTGAGTCTTCTTAGTGGGCTCCAGCTGTATCAAGTCCGTCCGTATGCTCAGGAGTGAGGGTCTCTCCCTGCAGGGGCTCAGCCCCTCAGACCAGGGCCAAAGCCTGCTCGGTGGGGCAGAAGCAGGGAAGCATGGTACCCACAGCGTCCACAATGGCTGCCAGGTGCTCATCCTGTGCCTGGGGCCCACAGAGCTGCATGAAGTCTGCCAGGCGCAGCAAGTACTCAAGATTGTGGCCAGCAAAGCCACGGCAGGACAGGATCTGCGTAGCGATGGCCTCCTCAGGGGCAGGCCCCAAGTAACCAGGGTTCTGTGGGGTAGCCACGTAGGCCAAGGCCTTTAGTGGTTCGTCAGGGGTATCTTGCGGGTAGAAGGTGACCTCCTTGGTATCGTAGCCACCGAGCACTGCTTCCCGAACGTTCAAGTACTTCAGAGCCTCGTTCACCTGTTCATCTCGTACCTGGTATGCCACGCCCCAAGTGCAGCCCTAGGAAGGAACAAGGGCACAGGGGTCAGTCACCACAGCTCCTTGCTGGTCCTCTCCTCCCCCAGGACTCTGCTCAATAAGGGGGTTGGGAGGAGGGCTGATGAGCCACATAGCAAACATCAAACCCTCCACAGTTGCTTTCTGGACAAGGTGGGCTGGCCCCAGCGTGAACAGGATTACTACTCAGAGTGTGGTCTAAGAACCAGTAGCATCACCTGTAAGCTTGTCAGGAATGTGGGTTTCAGGCTTTATTTAACAAGATCCTCAGGAAACTTCTGTGAGAAGCACTGAACTCGACCACCCTTTCCTTCTACCTAGAGGCGCATCTAAGTTAATCTGTAGCCAAGGACCTGGCACCCCTCCTCGCTCAGACCCCCAGGGTCCCTCTCTTCACTCAGGCACTTACCTCATGATCTTCAAGAAGGGTCACCACACGGCCAGGCTAGGAAGGGAAGAAATTTTTTGAAAAAGACAAGTTAGAAATAAGCTCTGCCATCAGTGCCAGTGGACTTATCAATCCTGCTAACACAGGCCTCAGAGAGCCCAACTCATCCCAGGGAAAGAGGAGGGAGTGAGGCATGGATGCAGGAGAAACAGCGACACGGCAGTGGCTTGGATCCAAGTCAGAAATATTCATCAACACCGTTATCCACAGGATCACAGACTCCGCCACATCACACAGTGGTGATCCTTGGGCACACATATTTAAGCCACAAACCCGGGGCACTGGTTTACCTATTTCCTCCATCAGCAAGGAGTCACAGTCTGCTCAGAGGGCCCTGGACATTCCAGCGCCTACTATCCTGCCCCTACCCCCATCCCTACTCCCGGGGTCACGGTCGGATGCTCACCATCTTGTCGCTGCCCCGATGAAAGGTGTCTCCCTGCCAGAACCGGCGGCTGTAGCCACGCACGAAGCCCACACGGCTGTCGCTGTAGGCAAAGTCGGGCCTCCACACCAGAGAGCCATACCCGAAAATCCACAGCGCTTGGGGGTGGCAGTCGTCCCGGGGACGCTGCGCCGGCGGCGAGGCGGGAGGTGAGGCAGGTGAGGTGCTCTGAGATGCGGACTCTTGCTTCATGGTGCCGGGCACAGGGACGGGCCCGGGCGGCCTCCCGGACAGGTCTCGGGCCGGGCCGCGGAAAGACCGACGGACGCGCACACCTGGCCTGGCACCGACTGCTTAGACGTTCCAGCTGGGCTGCCCTTTCCAAGGCCCTTTTAAAACCCTCGGGCTGGGAGGTACCGGCCACCGGGGCCAGCTGTCGCGGTGATTGGGGCGGGGCAAAGTCCCTTTTGGCCAATTACCTCTGGATTTTGCTGGCCGGGTAGCCGCTCCACCCTATGAGTGGGTAACTGAGCAGCCCGCCTCCGGCCCAGCGCGCCGGCTGATTGGTTCGGCTCCACCTCGGCAGCAAGTCAGGAGTGATGCAACCCCGCGGGAGGTTTCCCCAGCTCCGGCATGCAGCAAGGGCGTCACGGGTTGCGTCAGGCGGCGGGCTGTGGGTACCGATCGTCCCCTGCTGCCACTCTATGACCTGCGCCCTTTGAGAACCACGGCGCGGGGAGGGCCGGTGTGTCCCCAGCGGTCCTGCCAGTGCACCTGACCGAGCGCTGCCACCCCAAGCAGCATGGAGTCACCAGGGCCAGTATAAGGCACCGCCTTCAGGAACGCTCCGGGCGGCGTAAATGCCCACCTCTGGGGCTCCGCCTGGGAGCACGCACTCTAGAGAGGCTGTCAGAGGCACCCTCCGCATTCCGCACAGGTGTTTCACGCTGTAGACCCACGTGAGCAAATGGGGAAACTGCGGCTAACAGGGGTTTCTGCAAAGGTTGAGTCAGGCTGGGCCCCGGAAGCTTGCGGGGCCTCACGTGAGGGCTACGCCACAAGCTCGGAGCGGGACCCCCTGAGCCAGGGTAGTCTGGGGAAGAGCCAGACAGAGCTCTTGAAACTGCCCTGGTCACCTTGGTACTATTGGCATGAGAAGCCAGACCACTCTTGCCTGAGGCAGTAGGTTTAGTACTATCAGGCCGTGTGACTTTTGCAACAATGGTTGGGTTAATCTTTGGGCACAAGATTCCTGGAGCCACCACAAGGAGGTACCAAATTGAAGCCCCCAGAGGGCTGTGAGCAGCCACCGGCGTCTCTTGGCTAATGACCTCCCAACTGAAAGAGAGGGTCTCAGGCATCTTGGGGTTGACCCTCTTAAGTATCTGCAAGGGGCTTTTCCCTGGGATACCTCTGCCTGAAAAAGGAAAGCGAGACAGGAGTGCTGACAGTCTGAGGTGAGCCCACTGGCAGGAGAAATGGACAATAATTGCTTCTCATTCTATTCTAATTAGATATTTAAACTAAAACTATCTGCAAACTTAATCATTCCAAAGGTACCTAAGATATAAATTCTCCAGTAGGAATGTTGCACTACGGTGTGTATAGTATGAAGCTAGTTCTTTTTTTCTTGTTTTTTAAAATTGATTTGAAAGAGAGACAGAGATCAGTTTGTTGTTCCATTTATTAATAAATTCATTGGTTGATTCTTGTATGTACCCTGGCCATTGATCAAAGCTGCAGCCTCGATAAATTGGGACAATGCTCTAGTCAACAGAGTTATCAGCCAGGATAAAGCTAGTCCTTTTAAAATAAAATAAGTCATACATTAATGGTTGTAAACATAATAATCATAATCATAATCATAATAAGCAAGAATATACCTAAACCCTTAGCAGAGCTTGTCATCAGAGAACTTTCAATGTTAAATACCACAGTCCTCAAACTTTTTGGCACCAGGGACCAGTTTCATGGAAGACAATTTTTTCACGGACGGGGTGGGGGATGGTTTCAGGATGATTCCAGCGCATTATATTCAAGTTCACCTCCTGCTGTGCATCTGGTTCCTAACTGGCCACGGACCAGCACAGGTCTGCAACTCCGAGGGCTGGGGACCCCTGTTAAACATAAACACTTATGGAAAAGTTGGGTTTTTTTTTTCACAAAGAGCATGAATAATTTTTCCAACTGGAAAAAATTATAGGCAAAATGTTTTTCTCTAGCATTCCTTTCTCCTTCCCTCTACTCATGTTCTCTCTCCTCTCTCCTCTGCTCTCTATCCTGTCTGCTTTAGTCCATATGACACCCACTTTGCTGCTAGCTTCTTAGGAGAATATCCCTGCCTCCATCATCTATCTACCTTTGGGTAGGGGGTGACAGGCTGGAAACTGGTACCACCACCACATTGCTGGACATATCTGAATTGGCACAAACAATCCTTTGAAAATGCAGCTTGGTGATGCAAAATCAGGAGTCATAAAATGTCTCCACCCTTTCACCAAATACTTCCACTCCAGGAGATTATCCAAAATATGGGAAAAGCCATATGCCTGAAGAGTTTTCAATACATTGTTATTTATTATAGCAGATACAAAAGAAAAATGATTTAAGTAATCAAAACTAACTAAATGTTTAAGTAAATTGTGGTCAGTCCACATGATAGAGAAATATACAAACGTAGATACCCACAGAGAAAACAAAAACAAATATCCGATAATAGATAGTTACATAAATTTGATATAAACATAAAATTAGGTCCCTGCTGTCGTTAGAAACAATTATTTATCTATGATGTATAACTAAGTGAAAAAGCTAATATACCTGGCTGATGGCACAGTGGATAGGCACTGACCTATGAACCCAAAGGTTGCTGATTTGATTCCCAGCCAGGGCACATAACCAGGTTGCAAGCCTGATCTCCAGCCAGGTCTGTAACTGGAGGCAGGTGAAAGGCGACCATACATTGATGTCTCTCTCCCTCCTCCTCTCTCTGAAAATAATAACTAAAATCTTTATTAAAAAATCTAATATAACTTTTAAAAAGTCTGTTTCTTTGCTTAGGAAAAAAATCTGGAAGGACACATAAACATGGTCAATGATTATGTCTAAGTGGTAGAACTATATGAGATTAGATTTGTACTTGTTCATATCAGTTCAGGCTGGGATTTTCTAAAGAGAATAAAAACCACTTCTATTCAGAAAAAAAGTTAAAAATCCAAATAAAAATCAATTATGAAAACATATTAATAATGCCTATGATTGCATAGTCAGGCAAAAATGCAAAATATGACTATCACATGTATTATGACTATAAACTGTTAAAACAGCAGAAATAAGATGCATGAGGAAAATGGGGGCTCACCATATTGCTAATGATAAATGTTTTGGTGTAGTAGAATTATAGGTGATTTTTTTCCCCTACTTTCCAAAGCTTACAAAGTGTACTTTTTAATAGTAAAAAGTTCCTTTGAAAGAAAAGTAGTTAATGGTTTTCTGGTAACTAAGGACCAAATAGCATAGCAGAATCACCTGGAGAACATATTCAAGGTGCCCTTCTGAGATGACCTTTGGGTGAGGTCCTACTCCAGGCAGAGTTAGGCACTCCTTCCTCTGTCCTTTCACAACCCCTAGCCTTACTTCTGTTTATGTCTTTTACCCTCTACCTCATGGTATTAACAGAAACAATGATTAATCTCGAGTTTATTGTGAGCTAGGTAGCTTGCTAAATGCTTTTACATCTACTCTAATTACAAACTTCAGTACTTTGTGAGATAAAAATAATTTCACAGATGAGCAAACTGGAGCCCTAGAAGTATAGGTTATTTCCTCACAGTGGCACAGCAAGTGGTGAAGCCTGGGACTGAAGACAGGCAGTCCAACCCCAGAGCCTCCTTGCTGATAAGCATCTGACATTCTGTCTCCCACAGCCTGAGAGCTCCCTGAGAGTTGACTTCAGCTGTGAAGGCCCAGGGGAACCAACGCAGGGCTGGCTCATGGAAGATTTTCCACAAAAGTAGGTAGAAGTAAAGTTCTTACTTGAAACAGACCAGGATACCCTGGAATTCGGAAGAGGAGGAAACCTCCTCTAGACACAGATCCAACCTTGACCCTTGAAACATAGGAATCCCCACAAAAGTTGGCCCAGGGGTCTTGTTTACCTTCCCAGGAAGATGTTTTATTCTATTCCTTGCTTATTCTTACCAACAACATCCGTCTCTCCCGCCCACTGGGGCACTCCTAGGCAACCATTCTGTATTTTCTCCTAAAATCCCCTCAGGAAGCGGCTGCAGGTGTCATGCCCACAGAAGTGCCAGCTCATGAAAGGTGATGAGAGAGCACCGTCTCCACTTTGAAGAGTGACACATGATGTGCACATGAAGCACCCATGGTGGCTTCCTTTTATGGGCCTTTCCCAAATTAGTCTTTCCTCATTGTTCCCCTTCAGGCAGTCACTTCTCATGTCCTTATGATCTGTTCCTTCTTCTCATTCCAGTTAAGGGATCATGTTGATTTATTACACTAAATGGGGATGTTGCTTTATAAAGCTGCTGATTCCAGGAGGGTGAAAAACCTTCCCAGACATGAGGTCTAACCCCAGATTGCTCTGATTTGAGTTTACTCCACCTTTTACCAACAGGATGACCCCAGGGACACTGTCCCTTGTCCTCAGTTTTCTCAACTGTGAAATGGGGAATAATAGTACTTACCTTGTAGGTTCTAATGAGGGTTGAAAGAATTAACAGCTTGTACCTGCTATGTGGGAGCTCAATACATGCTGGCTCATTATTTCTACCTTAGACTTTTCACCTGCCTTTTTATTTAGGGTAGAGCTACAGTCTACCATGATATTGTGATTTATAATAAGAAATAAATATTTTGTCTTTGTCCTCTTACTGGCACAGAGTAAAAACCCTTGGGATTTCCTAAGTGATAGGAGTGATAAAGGTCTTTTATTACTCATAACAAACCTCTATCAACTACACCTTGGTTTATCAAAATGAGGGAACTTTTGAGAAGTCCCTAAGGATGAAGGATGGTTTCTAGGGGAACCAACTGTAGTGTTAGAGGATTAGAACTTTCGGTTTCACCTCCAAAACTCCTCCTGGGAGGAGAGAGAGGCTAGAGATTGAGTTCAATTATCAATGGCCAATGTGTAATCAATCAATCATACCAATGTAATGAAACCTCTATAAAAACCCAAAAGGACAGGGTTCAGAGAGCTTCCAGGCTGGTGAACATGTTAAGACACGGGGAGGGTGGCATGCCTGGAGAAGACATGAAAACTAAGCATCCCTTCCCACATACCTTGTCCTGTGCATCGCCTCCATCTGGCTGTTCCTGAGTTACATTCTTTTATAATAAAATAGTAATATGATAAGTAAAGTGTTTCCCTGAATTCTGTGATCCACTCTAGTAAATTGATTGAACCCAAACATAGGGTTTTCAGAACCTCTGGTCTATGGCCAGTCAATAAAAACCCAGGTAACGACCTGGACTTGCAATTGGTATCTGAAGAGAGGGGACAGTCTTGAGAGATTGAGCCCTTAATCTGTGGGGTCTGATGCTGTCTCTAGGCAGAGTATCAGGATTGAGTTAAACTGTAGGACAGCAAGCTGGGGTGACAGAATTGTTTGACTGGTGGAAGACTCACATACCTGGTATCAGAAGCGAAGTAGTGTTGTATAAGACCTCACTTAATGTTATTGACAAGTTCTTGGAAAGTGCAAACCCAACTTTACCATAGGCTAATTGGTATGAACAAGAGATAAATTCCTATAGCATATTTCTGGTCCCAAAAACATCACTAAATAAAGACTCCATACACTTCTAATTTAAGCATGTGAGCTATGTATACATTTTTAAAAATTTATCCTCACCTGAAGACTTTTTTTTCATTGCTTTTATTTTGTGTTCTAAAAAATGTTTTAATCTTTATTGCATTTTTTAAAAATATGGAATACTTCATGAAATTGCATATCATCTTTGGGCAGAGGCCATACTAATCTCTGAATTGTTTCAATTTTAGTATATGTGCAGCTGTAATGAACATTTAATTGCTTTTAGAGAAAAATGAAGGGAAAGGGTAGGTGGGGCTGGGTGGGGGGCACTGATTTGATTGCCTCCTGAATAAGCCCCAACCAGGGATCCAATCTGCAACCTAGGTACTTGCCCTGACTGGAAATACATAAAATCCACAACCATTCCATATACAGGATAAAGCTCCAACCAGTTGAGCCACACCAGCCAAGGTAAGCTATACATACATTTCAGAAAGATTAATATAAATAAGTAAGAAGGTTCAATTCCCAGCCAGGGCACATAACCAGGTTGCAAGTCAGGTCTCCAGCCAGGTCCCCAGCTGGAGGCAGGTGAAAGGCAACCCATACATTGATGTTTCTCTCCCTCTCTGCCTGCTTCCCTTCCCCTCTCTCTAAAAATAATAAATAAAATCTTTTTAAAAAGTAAGTAAGATGATTTTCCAATCCACTTATTCCAGCTCAGAGCCACAGGTAGCCAGAGCCTATCCTGGCAGCTCAGGGTACAAGGGGGACCCAACCCTGGGCAGAAAGGCCACTCCTTCCTTAACAGGGGCACTCACACACTACACACACACACAAGCACACACTCAGACTAGGACAATTTAGACCCTCCAATTCACCTCACATGCACATCTTTGGGATGTGGCAGGAACCCAGAGTACCTGGGGAAAACCTACAAAGACATGGGATAACACGCTAAACACACAGATGGTGGCCCCAGCGAGTAGTTGACTTTCCCCCCTCATCATTGTTGTAACAAAACCTCATTGAACAAAATGCCACCTTGAGGACGTGCTGTAGTAGAGCACTGACCATAGATGAGATGCAGAGAAAGAGCATGTTTTCCTTAACATCTCAGTCTGACACAGCTCAGAAGAATTCGGTACTCAAGAAAGGGATCAGGGTAAGTATTTTTGACTCAGTGGAGGAAATCTCCAGCTAGCTCATCCTTTATTCTTTCCATACAATTCACAGATTGTTTCAGCAAATGGGGAGCGAAAGGAGTGTTTTTAAAAGGCAGAATGGGCCCTGGCTGGTGGCTCAGTGGATTGGCTCCAGCCTGCAAACCCAAAGGTTGCTGGTTCGATTCCCAGCCAGGGCATATAATCAGGTTGCAAACCTGATTTCCAGCCAGGTCCGTAGCTGCAGGCAGGTAAAAGGCAACCATACATTGATGCTTCTCTCCCTTTCTTCCTCCCTCCCTGCCCTTCTCTTTGAAAATAATGAATAAAATATTAAAAATAAAAGGCAGAATGGGTGATAGGCTGCCTCCAAAACACTGTAAATGGAATAGTTGCTTGAGCAAAGAGAGAGATTTTCAGTGGTTGCTTGGGGGGAGGGGTGCTAAAATAAATAAGAGAATAAATAATCTACAGTCTCTGAGGGGCTACACTTTCTACAGACCTCTGAGAGTTAAGTGTGTCTTTAGGTCCTTGGCCTATGCACAATACAAACATAGGTCCTGCCAATATTCTGGCAAAAGATGGAAAGAAAGAGTAGCTGAATCCCTGAATGCAGTCCACCTCAGAAGGGGGAGAAAAGAAGACAGATTATCTGCTGGTTATGTCAGCTGAATCCAGGGTCAAGGGGCACAGGCTACTTGGTTCTCCCATCCACAAAAGCAGGGACTGGAAGGATTCACCATGTCCTGGCAGAAGGATTCATGGGATGGTGAGAAAACCTGGCTCCCTGCCCACTTCTGGCTTCCGAAAAGGGAGGAAGATGCAGCTGACCAGGCACCCTGAGATGGTTAGGATTCCAGTTGCTCAGACCTCCAGCCTAGTCTACCCAGAAGAGGAGGGGCCAGGGCTCCAACAGAGAATAGAGAGGCCTTGCCCCCAAATCAAAGGAAAGAGGAAGGTATCATTTGTGGGGTCAGGAAGGGGGCTGGCTGCGGAGCTAAGGAGAACTACAGTAGGGAGCATTTCAGTGGAGTGACAGGGCTGGCGTGGAGGGGACCCATAGGGTCATAGTCAAACATCAGACCCCATGGAAATGCTGCAGTATGGTAGGACCTTGCTTTAGAAGAGAATTCTAGGAAAACAGCCCATATGGAGCATTGCAACTGCTCAAAGGGGGCCCGACTGTGGGAGCAGACATGGAGGCCCAGAAAGAGCTGAGAATGTGAAGTCCCTTCGATGAGAGCAGCTGGGACACCACCTCCCACAGGCCAACTGAGAATAGGAAGGATATCCCAGAACATTTTCAATCTCTTTTAGTAGAGAGATAGAAGAGGAAGCACTGAGTGAAGAAGGGGTCACTGCTGGAAGTGACACTGAACAGAGCAGGCCTAGTATGATGGGCCTGGCCCAGATATCTGCCACTGTAGAAAATGGACACCAATCCTTTTATTTCTTTTCTTTTTTTTTTTTTAATAACAGTTTAGCAGTTTCTTTCCTCTTTAAAACAATTTGAATTTTTTAGAGAGAAGGGAAGGGAAGGAGAAAAGGAGAGAAACATCAGTGTGTGATTGATTGCCTCTCATGAGCCCCCAGCTTGGGACCGGGCCCACAACCCAGGCATGTACCCTGACTGGGTATTGAACTGGTGACCCTTTGGTTCTCAGGCCAGTACTCAATCCGCTGAGCCACACCAGCCAGAACAGACATCAATCTTTGGACAAGCCAAGTGACACGTGCCTTTCTGCTAACTCCCAGGTCTTGCTTGCTTTGCCTCCAGCCCGAGCCAGAAGAAAGGATCAATGGAGACAGACGGGCTGGCCTGCCTAACAGGGCTTTGGCTCTGCCATCACACCTGCGGGCTGAGGCCCAGAGCCAACCTGTTGCTAAATCCAGAGTCTTGAAATGGCAGTTACCTTGTGCTTAGCCATAGCCTCAGCAGGCTTTTCAGAATGTCTTTAGGGATGAAGGGAACAGGCTGAGCTCACCGTTGGCCAGGAGCAAGGGAAAAGGTGGCAAAAACCACTTATGGCAGATCTCCAAGGTGAAGGGGACTCTTGAGGACTTGGGGTCCGACTGTCCCTTCCCACAGCCAGGGTCTCTCTTCCATTACTACTCGTATCAGAGGAGGTTGATCTAGACCAGTGGTGTTCCTTCAAGGTAGGAGCACAAAGGGAAGCAGTGGTGGAGACAACCTGGAATCTCCACTGCCTTCTTGGCCCTAGGACTGGTGTAGAGTCTTCATCCATCCAGACTCCAAGGTCCTTTCTAATCCATGCCCATCCTGTAGTTTGCTACCATAGCTTGAAAAGACTTAACCGAACAGTGGAGGAACTTGTTGCTCGCAAACATTTTCATACCAGAACTCATTTTGACCTCATAGTAATGTGCAAGAGGTATTATCATCCTCTGAGAGATTAAAGATAATTAACAGATGGTTGGCGTCCTTGGGCAAGTGGCCACGTTTTATCGCCAGTGCCTGGCATATAAAAGGGGCGCAAACAGCGTGGAAGGAGTGAAAAAATAATGGACTTGTCCCAGGTCGCCTGGCAATAAGAGGTGGAGCTGGCGGGGAGTTCAGCCACCTGGCCCAAACCGTGCCCTTTCCAGCGCATCCTCATTCACTTCTATTAAGGATAGAGGCGGCAGAGAAGGCAGGGCTGCGAGGCGGGGCGGGGGCGGCTGCTGTGCCTGGTCGGCGTATGGGAAAGGGCCCCGCTTCCCTGGACACCCGGAGTCATATTCAGGGGAAAGCGTCGCATTGAGCACTCTCCAGTTTACTCCCTGAGCGAGGGGTTCGGAGCCTGGGGGCAGCTCTGCGCCAAAAGGACGAAACTGATTTCGCGTGCAGCTGCCTCTCCTCCTAGCTGGTTCCCGGGCCCAGGACTGAGAAGGGCTGACCTCCAGCCTGGAGGGGCCGGCGGCCCCTGTTCACGCTCTGCCCCGACGGCCGCGCTGCGCCCTCTGGCGCCGGGCAGCGGGGTGCGGTGGGCTCTCAGGCTGCGGGCGGGATGCGGCAGGAGGGGTGCGGTAGGCGGAGCCTGGCGGGCGTGGGAGTCCGCGAGAAACTAGCGGCCTTCGGCCGTTTCCCGGCCTGGGAAGTAGCCCAGGTCCGGCGGCCACAAACAGGAAGTCGGGCTGTAACAAAGAACCTGGGGGGCAGGGAGCCCGGGACCTCCGGGACCTCCGGGTGGCCACAGCAGGTAGAGCGCTGACCCGGCCAGCACGCTGCACGTCTTTCTTCCGTCGCCGCTGCAGCTCCAGCCTCTGATCCCAGGGGATCCAGCCAGGCCACGGGTTCACACCGCGAGCTCTGGGCAGGAGGGAGGGTGCGTCCGCCCTGGGAAGGCCGCTGGGACCTCCCAGGCGCATCCTCTCCCCGGGAAGAGACAGTCACAGTACCCTGAATCACTTCCATCCCCTTCCCGGAATGCAGCAGACCACGTGGGGTACAGGGCTGGGTCGCAGATCCTGGGGACCCACGCACGCAGAGGCTGGGAGTGCTGCAAGGAGGGGAGAGCTCTGTAGGTCCCTGTCTGGGGTGGAGCATCCGTTCTACCTGCGTCTAGTCTAGTGGTTTTATCTATCCTGGAATGGGGGGTGGAGGGGAACCACTATCTTTTTGTAACCCCTGACCAACCTGACTGTGGCCCTGAAGCAGCAGAGGTCCGTGGCTGAGCAAGCAGGACAAAGGCATTCCTTCCTTCCTTCATAGCTCTCTCTGACTCACCTCCCCACAGGTGGTTCCCAGCCACTGGGCCCTGAAATAGGAGTTGTCCTCAGAACTTACATGTCACTCTGGGGTCACACTTATCGTGTAGGCAGGGCACTGCCTCCAGGCTGTTAAGGAATTGTTAAACTGAATTCGCTTGTGAAATACACATGCAAATTAAACATGGGCATTTGCTAAACCAGAGAGAGTATTAGACCTAGTCTAGAGCTAGCATCTGGCCTTGTTTCTGCCGAACATGGGACCTCTCCTGTGGACCTGGGCACTTCATCAAAAAAGTCCCAGGTACTTTAACTATGAGAAGGGGCTGGGCACTTCAGTCTGGAAATCCTTGGGAGAGAAGGGCTTCCACTGTGCCTGTTCACACCTCAAATGCCTAACTCATGTTCTGCCATGTCACTGACGCGGAGCCTAGCATGAGCTACAGGTTGGAGCTGCGCAAACTAAGTCCACGTATGTATCCACTCTCCCCAGAAAACTCGAAGGGTGGGCTCTCCCAGATCCTGTCTAGGGAATCACTGAATGGGTTTAGCCAGCCAGCTTCTCTCCAGGGCTCTTCTTTGAGGGGCTGGCAGCACAGTGCAGTCCAGCACAGCCCGGTGGTGTGGACGTGCAGGCCTGCGGGTGTCCTACCTGTCTCCCACATGGGAGTCTCGTCATCTGGCCTGCGTGTCCCAGCCCAGTTTCCCCCGCCCCCCAAGGTCCGGGAGCCGCTTTCCTGTTTCATTTTGAGCAGGAAGAGTGAGGTGGTGTTGTTCTTCCCCCTGTTGCCGGCTCAGGCTGTGGGAACGGTTCCCTGAATGTTTTCCTGTTTGATACCCTGTGTGAGCAAGGAGGGAATAGGGATTAATGAGCAAGGCGTGGAGCTGGTGCATGCAGGGAGTGAGATGAGAGTGTGTCTCTCTCTG
>PVIW01007952.1:9172-66571 GCA_004026585.1 Noctilio leporinus | reverse complement strand
CTTTATACTAGGTTCTTGTCTAAGCTGCTCCCCTTCTTTGCCTCTGCCTCCCCCCTCCCCCCAACCCCTTTCCCTCTGACCACTGAAGGCCTATTCCTTGTATTCATACACTTGGTTCTGTTTTGCTTGTTGTTATTTTGCTCATTATTGTCCCGTAATGGGTGAGATCATATGATATTTGTCCTTCACTGACTGGCTTATTTCACTAAGCATAATACTCTCCAGTTCCATCCATGTTGTTGCAAAGGGTACAAGTTCCTTCTTTCTTTCTGCTATATAGAATTCCATTGTGTAATTGTACCAAAGTTTTTTGATCCAATCATCCACCGATGGGCACTTAGGCTGTTTCCAGCACCTGGCTATTATAAATAGTGCCGCTATGAACATAGGTGTGCATAGGTTCTTATGAATTGGTGTCTCAGGAAGTAAATAAAATCTTTACAAATAAATAACTAAATAACTAAAAATGCCATTGATTATTGTAAAAAGTTAACAAGCACATGGCCAACTAGGACCCTGTAGTGGGACTCCTGACGCCTCTGTCCCCACCCGAACCCACGGGTGTCACTGCTGCGGGCCCAGCCGGCATCTCACGCTGGTCTGTCTTCAACCAGAACAAGAAAGTCCTGCAGAACCAAAGTCCTGGTGGTCACTGAGCTTTTCTGACTCGTCTCTGTGGCTGGCTCTGGGTCTCCCCCTCCAGCCTGCCTCAGAGCCGTCCCCCCAGACCCTGACTCACCCTGACCCTCTGTCCTGTGCACCCTGAACCCAGCAGGGCCACTCACAGTGGGCCAGGGCACTCGGTCATCTGGTCCACCTGCTCCGCCGTCATTGGGCAGAACACGGGAGCCGGGGGCTGCCCCCTCTATGTCTGATTGGTCAGCTGGGGCGCAAACTATCGTGGGGGTGTAGCTCCCCTGGATGGCCTACGGGCAAGTTGACCCTGACCTTCCAGCAGGCCCGGCCGCAAGACCAGCTGTGGCTGCTGTGCCCCCAGCCCCTGGTCACCTGGGACACCCTTTCCAAGAGGGCTCGCAAGGCGAGGTCACGTCTGAAAACGGGACGCGAAGCAGCTCCCTCCCCGTGGTCGGCTCTGGCCTCGTAGCTGGGGTGCCAGCCTCCTTCCCACCAGCGAGGAAGGTCCCAGCAGCCCACCTAGATGTTCGCCTCTGAGCACATAACCCCACTTGCCAACATTCCTCCCGGGGCGACTCTGCCAGCACGTCTGCACCACTCGGTCTTGCGGCCAAGGACGTGGGGTGCAGGCCTCCGCGTGGGCGGTCCCCGCAAGTCGGAGAAGTGCCATCGGTCACCATAATAGGCTGCGGCGGTTTCTTGGGGTGCTGTGTGGCAGGCGTGGGGCGAGCTGGCCCCCGCTGCCCTGTGCGGGCGGGGTGAGGGGCATCGCACGCGTGAGCGTGGGGACCCTCCACACCAGAAACCACCTCTGGGCGCCTGTGAGGGGCATGCCTGGGGACTGTCTGCTCTTTGGGGGGCAGCCGTGTGGAGTGTAGCTCTCCAGAGCCTCCCTTGTGAGCCCAGCCAGCCTGCCACCTCTGCTGTGTCCAGGGCGGCCCTCGGGCTGCATAGCAGCCTGCAGCTGGGAGGCCCCTCCTGGGCCCCCTGGTCTAGCAGTGGCCCTGGTGGAGGGGGACAGGTCGCTGGGTCCAGGCAGCAGGCGGGGGCTGCTTCCCTCAGCACAGCCGGGACCCCCCCTCCAATCCGCCTGTTCACCTCCCACAAGCCCCTGCCATGTGAGGCTGGGAGAGCTCCCAGCAGCCGAGGGGGCAGCCTGCCTGCAGCGCCTGCCCACCCTCACGCACACCCGACCCCTCTTCTCCGGGCGTGGAGGACAAAAACCTGCAGGCCCGCTGGAGGCGCATTCCTGGCCCCGGCCCTGGAATCCGGGGCTCTGGGCTCAGGCGTCCGCCCCTCCCCCGCGCGGCTGAGGGGAGCAGCGGGTCTGGAATCCGCATCCCCCCAGAGACTTCTCTGGCATCTGAGGGGAGGGGCCGGCGGGGGCCGGGCCGGCCTGAAAGAAGCCAGGCAGCTTCCTCTGGTGGACGTGGAGGGCCCGGGGCGAAGGGTCTCTGCTCCCCGAGTGTGGGTCACCTGTGGGGTGGAGATCGGCCCTGGGGACCCAGGAGAGTGGCCAAGGGCCAGCATGTCACCCAGCGCCGGGCGCAGCTGTAACGCAGCCCCGGGGACGAGCGGAGGGGCTGGCTTGACGCTCACCGTAGGCCCAAGGGGACCTCTGTCCCCATCTCCCTTTTTGACGGGAGGGGACAGGGGCGCAGAGAGGCTCAGTAACTTCACAAGCCACACAGCAGACAGCTGGCCGTGCTAAGATTTCAGATCCAGGTGGACTGCTGGCTCCAGGCCGCGGCCCAGAGAGCTCAGTGAAGAGGAGACCGGAGGCCCACAGACATGAAAACACACTGGGGCTGGTTAGGGGGTGCAGGGGCCCCCAGCTCTGCAGAGACACCTGGGCCAGAGAGAGCCACTGGCCTTCCTCCTTCCCGTAGGTTGGCCCAGGGGCGCCTGGGGTGCTGTCCGGCCAGGTCCAGCACCAACGCCCTGCAGCACCGGCCTGAGGTTGCAGGTGTCCGGACAGACTGAGCAGCTCCCAGCATGACCCCTCAGGGATCGACCCCCAGGCATCCTGGGCTGGGGGTGCGGCCTCCCCAGAGCACAGATGCCTTTCTGAGGGGCTGCACGTGCGGTTCTAAAAGTCAACCACGTGTTTCATGTTCCAAGGAAGGTATGCTAGAGGGGACCGTCTGTTGACTGGCCCTCTGCAAACTAGCACGGTTTTACGTGTAGTTCCCGGAATGTGCGTGTGTGCGCGCGTGTGCGTGTGTGTGAAACAGAGCCCATGGGCTGTCGGGTTACGAGGGGCCCAGCCGGCCCGCCGCCAAAAGCATAACTTTTAATACCAGAGTTTGGTGAACAGGAAGGGAACTGTTTATTTAAACTCGCACAGATTGAGATGCGTGGTGGAATTCTGCCATTCAGTCTCACTCCCTGTAAAACACCCAGAAACTTCCCGTCCTGCCCGCGCGGGCCAGGTCCCGGCCAGGGCGGCCCCAGGTGCCGTGGCTTCCCGTTTCCGGGCGCAGCGCATCCGTGCTGGACCTCGGGGGGTTTTGCCCCGATGTTTCTGCTTTTAATTCAGAACCGGGCAGCCCCTTCTCACACACCCGGCTGGCTGGGGGGCTCCCGCTCTGCCTCAAACTGCAGGACTCTCTCCTTCAGCTAAGGACTGACCGCCACCTTAGCGGTAAATCCTGACCGAGGCCTGTGACGCGGGGGGCATGGCGACCGCCTGGGCCACAGGCAGAGCCTCACGCAGGCCTGTGAGCTTCCGTCACCAACGACGGCGAAGCCTCCGCCATCTCCTTGGAGCAGATACAGGCCGGGACGCGGTGGGGAGACGGCGCTGGGGGACCCCGGCGTCTGGAGGGGGCTCAGGGCGAGGACAGGCCCCGCGGGCACGGGGCAAGAGCCAGGTGACAGCTGCCTTCACTCACCCGGTCGTCCTGCCAGCCAGACACACACAGGATAAAGGAATCAGATGCAAATACACTCACTCGTGATTCAATTATTATAAAATACTACTTACCAATTCACTCGTTCCGTGACATGCAGAGGGTAAAATGACTGTAGTTTTCCTTTTCCGCCCTGGGGATGAAGCCGTCACGCAGGGCGGGGTAAGTGTGGGTTTACCTCGTGGGAAACAGCACGATCATGAATGATAACACGAGAACAAACTCCCCGCGTACTTGCAGCTGCAAACCTGCTTCCGCCCACGGCATCCTAAGCGTTCAGGACACGTTCATGTTCTCTTACGTCGACACGAACGTTTCAGCGACTTGGCCCCTCCTGTCTTCCCAACACGGCCCTGGTTGTTTCCTGGGACGTGTCCTGTGGGAACCGGCGCAGAGGCCAAGGGTGGCCTTGTCCAGGGCACCTGCTCCGGGGGCAGCACTGACCCGAGTGGGCCCAGGACAGCCCGGCCCCTGGGGGTGACCCGCCCCTCCCGCAGGACCCAGGTCCCAGGGGCTGTTCTGCAGGGGTGGGTCCCGGGGCCTGGCAGGGAGAGGGCTGAGGCCTCCCAGGCTGATGGGCGGCTGTGGGTGACGGGCAGGGGAGGACCTGGGGGCCAGGCGGAGTGTGTCCCTGGGAGCTGCTGGGGGTGGAGGGGTCCTGAGAGGCCATGTGGACAGGTGCTCACTCTCCTCAGTGCCTTGGAGCCAGGAACCTGCACCCGGGCCCTGCCTTGCGCTGCCTCTGGAAAAGTGCAAGGGACAGCAAGCGAGGAGGTACCAGGGTCATCACCCACATCCTTCCTTTGACCTGGCGATGCAAAACCATCAGTGACGGGCTTCCAGGAAGTTCTCCCAGAACTCCTGCCCCAGAGGAGCTGGGGGGCAGGAACGGGTCGGGGTGTCCCGCCCAGCCCCCCGCACCCCCCGCTGCTTTCCCTCTCCGAGGCTGGGGAGAGACTTTTGTTTTCCGATTTGAGGTATTTTTGGACGGTAAGAATGGAAAAAATGTGCCTTCCCTTCTTCAGATAATTGCCGAGTGCCCTGTTTTTGTTTAAATTCTTGGAAACTCAGTTTGCGGCCTGTGAAGTGGGGAGGCCTGGGCCAGTGGCTCCCGCCCTGGGGGGTGAGGGCATCTGCACTTTGGGGAACCAGCGAGGCGGCCACTTGGCTGGCTGAGGGCCCAGGACACCTCGTCCCCCTCTCCCTTCGGGGGGGACCCTCGGGGGAGTGTGAGGACAGGCACTATAAGCCCAAGACACTGTGTGCCAGGGACAGGGCGGTGGGGCCTGCTGTGGGGGGGGGGGGGTGTTGGCAAACTAAGGTCAAGGTTGGGGGAGGCTGCCCAGCTTCCCAGCTGTGAGATCTTGGGCACACCTGCCAGTTTCACACCTGGTGAAGTTCAGGCTCATTTGTCATCTGGCCAGGAGGACCCTGCCAGGCTGTGACAGGCTCTCCGGTGCCAGACGGACCGTGCCAGGGGCTGGGGTCTGCAGGTCCCCACCCTCCGGGGACTGAGCTGCACAAAGAGGCAAGTCAGCTTTGCGGTGGGGGGCTCTGCAGAGGGTCCTAGGCTTTGTGTCCTGTGCAGGGGGTCCTTGGGGGAATTACCAGGATTTTAACGGTTTCCCATCCATAATTAAAGAGGGGACAGAGTCCATGCAGGACTCAGCGGGTTGTGGCCTCCCCACTCCCTAAGGCTCCCTCCCTGGGACTGACTTCCTGCCTCCTTGGGTGGCCTCTGTCTGCGGTCCCTCCCTCTGCTGCCCGAGCCTGCGGCCCAGGCCTGGGATGAGTGATGGAAGAGGAAGGAGTCACTGAGCTTCTGTCTTCGCAGCAGATAAACCCCCATCCCCAGCGGGCAGGTGCTGCAGGCTTCCCCGGGGGCCTTGCAGGGTCCAGGTGGTCTCAGCGGGGCTGGGCCTCCCTTCTCCCCATCCCTTCGTGTGTGGAAGCAGGTCCCTCAGCCCTGGCTTTCTGGCTCCCCTCCTTTGCCCCTGTGGGGGCAGCGCCCCCCAGGCTGAGCCTGAGGGCAGAGGCCGGGTGGGTTTCGAGGTGACAGCCCCACCGGGGCTCTGGGGCACTGCAGCAGGTGGCAGGCACAGTCTAGGTCCCTGGGCTGTCGGAGGCAGGGTGGGGGGCTCTCCTGCAAACACCTCTTGTGTCCTGGGGTGTCTGGGCTCGGGGCATCCACAGGTGTTGGCAAAACTACTCTTGGAGGAGGGAAAGCGCTTCCTTTCCAGGAGGATCTGCGAGGTGGGCGGCCTGCGAGGTTGGCGCTGGGGACCCCGAGGCTGTGGGGGTGGGGCTGCACCCCGCCTTTCCTCCTTGGAGTAACCCCTGTCTGCGGCTTCCTCCCTGTCTGCTCCTGGTCTGCCTGGATCCTGCTCTTCAAGCCATGCGACCCCTCAAGTCTGCCAGGCTCCCCCCACTCCCTTGGCTCCAAGCATGTAGGGTTCTCCGGGTCCTGCTGTGTGGCTCCCGTGGGTGCCAGGCCTAAGGAGACGGGGCGCGTCCTGCAGGCAGGAGGGCGCACTCCCTGAGAGCCCCGGCACTGCGGGAGGGGGTGGGGAGGAAGGAAGTCAGGAAGTTAGCAAGGAAGGAAGGAAGAAAAGAAGGAAGGCAGGAAGTAAGTTAGGAAGTTAGGAAGGAAGGAAGAAAAGAAGGCAGGAAGGAAGTTAGGAAGTTAGGAAGGAGGGAAGGAAGTTGTGTAGGAGCCAGGCCTCAGCCCGCCCACCCTGGCGCAGCGCGGTGCCCACCCGGTGGGTCTCCTAGTTTCGGGGCCACCTGGCCACGGCGGGGCGGCCACCGCTGGAACCAGCCGCCTAGTCCCGGCGGCGGGGCCAGGTGCCGGCGCAGGCGGCGCGATTGCCCTTCGCCGCCTCGAGGGGGCCCTGCGGCGGCCGCGAGCCGGGAGCACCGCCCGCCCGCGCTGCTCCGCGCCCAGCCCGCTGCGCCATCGCCCGGGACCGCGCCGCACCCGCCCAGGTACCCAGGGCCCCGCGCCGCCGCCGCCGCCTTTGTTTCGGCCCCGCGCCCGCGTCTGCGCCCCGGGCGGGGCAGCAGCTCAGGGCGGCGGTCGCGGCGCCGGGGCCCGCGCTCGGCGGGGGCGGGGGGCGGGGGGCGGGCACAGGGTCCGCGGGCGCGGGAAGGGGGATCCGGGGCGCGGGAACTTTTCTTGGCCTTCGTGGGGCCCGGGGCGCGGGCCGAGCCGCCGGGGTCGGAGGTCCCGGAACGGGGCGCGATCTGGGACGCAGGCCGGAGCCACACTGTCGCCGGGCGCGCGGGTGGACTTCACTCCCCGGGACTGTCCGAGACCGCAGGGCGCAGAGCCGAGCCCGGGCGCCCGGGAAAGTGGGCCCCCGCCCCGCCTGGCGCCCGCAGGCCCTGCGGGGCGCCGGTACGCCCTCCTGCGCCCCTGGGCGGGGCCCGGCGCCGCCTTCCTGGGGAGCCGGCCGGGCCACCTGTGGCCGGTGCTGCCCGCCGCTGGCAGGCGGGAGGGGACGCGGGGCCCCTGCGGGTCCTGCGCGGGCGCCGGAGCCACTCGCGTGCCAGGAGGGCCGGAAAGCCCGAGCGGGGCGACTGTGGAGCCCCTGGTCCCCGCACAGGGCCAGTGGTGGGTGCTCGGGGCACCTGGATGGGTGGCTGCCTCCTGAGAAGCCTGGACCCCAGGGCACCCGGACCCCGTGCACGCTTTGATCTTTTGGGCTGAGTCCCCCCTTGTCACAGCCTGTAATGCATGTGTACGCGACCCCCGGGCGCAGTGTGACAGGTCCGGGCCACCGGCTGTGACGTTTCCCTGTCCCGGCTCCGTCTGTGACTCTGCTCTTGAGCTGCAGCAGTTCCTGCCGGATCTGGGCCTCCTGGCTCGTCCTCCCTCTCTGGGCCGGGGAGGCTGTGTTTGCAAGTCAATCAACAAGTGGCGATAAAGGCACTTGGGTGAGGGGCCTGCTGGCCGGATCCGACTTCTGCGAGCTGGCGACCTGGCAGGTGGCCAGGCTCCGGCCGGGCAGCGACCGACCTCGCTGTGCAGGGAGCGGTGGGACGCGGGGTAACAGCCCCCCCCCCCCAGTTCGGGTGACTGCTGGGGGCCTGCCAGTCACCCGAACACCACCCGGGGGTTGCGGCCCATTTGTACAGTCGTGCACGGGACCCGCGTAGGGGCGGGGTGGGTGAAGTGCGGGGTGCATCCGGGGCTCCGGCCGGGACCGGGCGGTGGTGGCAGGGCCAGCGGGGCCGCAGGTCTGGTGGTGGGTGGACCCTGCCCCCGCCCCACAGAGGCCCCCGCTGCCGTTGGAGGGCAGCAGCAGCAGCAGACTGGGCTCCCGGTGCAGATGGATGACTGACTGAGGAGCTTGAGCACCTCATGGTTTTGAATGGAGCCACTTGCTAATGTGACCCTGGGAAGTGAAGGTCACTGGGTCAGTCTGTTGCTGGCTGCAGGCCTTGTTAGCCATCGGGGTACAGATGGCCTGGGAAGGGGGCAAAACTGCGAGACACGCTGGACCAGCCCTCTGCCACCCTCCAGCCTCACTCAGCCTGGCGCGCACTACTGGGGCGCGGGGGGCCTCCCCTCCTTTCCCATCCCCCCGAACCTCCTGGGTGGTGGAGGCGCCAGGCGCCCCTGCCAGAGAGCCCGCAGAAAGTTCCTGGGGACCAGGCTTTCTGGGGGGAGTGGAGAGGCCCAGCAGAGGGAGCTGGGAGGGCAGACATCCAGCAGGGGCGGCGCCCCTTCCCTGCGGGGTCCCCATTCCCCCGCCAGCTCCGTCCACCACCGCCCTTTGCAGCTGTCTCTGTTGTCCTGCGTCAAGGGGTTCCGGTTCGCTGGCTGGTTAGGTAGGTGTGTGGTGAACTGTCAGCCGTGGCGGTAAACTACGAAGTGCCGGCTCAGCTCTCCGTCCCAGCTGCTGCAGAGCGGCACTTCCCTTAGATCACGGGAGGGAGGGGCCGGGGTGGGTGGGGGTCACGGGGTTGGGGTGCGCTGCGGCCCCAGGGATGCCCGTATAGGACCAGTGTCCACGCCCGACGGCCCCTCTGAAGGGTCTGTGTTTCCTCCCTGCCTCACTGCGGTTCCAGCGGCACAGCCCTCCGGGCCAGGGGTGGGGTGGGGGGAACCAGCCTCCCTGGCTGTGCCTGCAGGGCAGGCTCAGGGCAGGGACAGTGACACTCCTGCTGTCCGCAGGGTCCCTGTCCGAGCAGAGAGCTGGAGTCCACGGGGCTGGTGTCCGAGAAGGCCCTGCTGCGGGGCATCTCGCTGTCTCGCGCTCTGCGTGCCCTGGGACACAGCCCTGCCCGTGTGCCCTACCTGGAGCCCCAGACGCCCACGGTGGGTGGCCCCTGCTGGCTAGGAAGGCAGGTCGGTGGCTGCCATCTGGGCCGCTCTTAGGAGCCCTCCGTGTCGCTGAGGACCTGATGGTCATCGTGGTGACCCCTAGGCATTTAAAAAGTATGTTAGTTAAGAAAAAGAAGGCAGTGGTTTGGAAACATGAGGGCTAAGTAACGAACAGTAGTTGTGGAGGTGACCTGGTCAACCCCCGGAGACAGACCTTTGCTGATATGTCCCCGCGGTGAGCAGCAGGACCTCTTCTGCCCCCAGCGCACTAGCCTTGTCTTCTGACTGGGGTGACATGATCCGGTCGCTCCCCGACCCCGAGACCCGGTGTGGTCTCTCCCTTTTCTGAATGGGCTCCGAGGCTCGCTGGCCTCAACAACTGGCCCTGTCCGGGGCCCCTGCGGGGACGGAGCCTGGGCCTGGTGGTCATCCACAGAGGGAGTCCCTGCAGTTCTAGGGGCTCAGTCTGCACGTGGTGTGGGGTGCAGGGCAGGGTGCGCGGCAGATTGCAACCTGGACCGGTGCCGTGCTGGGACTTCTCCCGAAGATCAAGGGTCTGCAAGGCCCTCCCACCGCCCCGCCCCTTTCTGGGTGTGGTCCGGGCCGGGGAGCCTCGGGCGCCGCAGCTGACCAGGGTTTCGGCCGCAGCTGCTTCCTAGCGATGGGGCCTCTGCCTTTCTGTAAGGAACCCCTTCCTTCCTCCCTCGGCTCTAATCCTGGCTCTGATTCCGGGACGTGGTCACGGCCCGCCTTCCTCTTCCTCTTCTCCTTGGAGAGATAAGGGCCCCTGCACCCTTCGCAGCCGGCTGTGCGGCGGAGGCCGGGCAGACGGCTGCAGGCGCCCTCGCTGCAGCCCCGGGGCAGACTGCTGGTGTCCCTCCCGGCCAGGCTGGACGCAGGGCCACACCTCCTGCGCTGTGTGTCCGAGCCCGTGGGCGCAGACGGCCTGAACCGGGGCAGGAACGATGGGACCCGGTCTGTGAGGCTTGGAAGACTCAAGAGTGGACCGTCCCAGCGGTGGCAGAAAGAGGCGCATGGTCCTCTGCTGCCGGCACCGGCTGTCCTTGTCACCAAAGGGCCTGGGACCGGAGGCCTGGGGCGTCCACTCCCCGTTGCCCTGGGCGCAGCGGCAGGTATCATCTTGCGCCCGGCAGCTGCCGCGTGGGAGCAGGCCCACCTCTGCCCTGCGTCGCCCGGGGCCCGGCTGGGCTGTTAACGGGGCGCCTGCACACCCACACTCCTCCCGGAGCCTGGGAACAGAAGGGGCCCAGTGACTGGGTGCTGGCACTCTTCTCCCCAGCGCCACTGTCCCAGCTCCTGTGCGCGCAGGCCTCACCGCGGGCGGTTCTGGACCCAGATCAAAGGTACAGTTCAGGCGGAGGCGGGGAGGGAGAGCCGGGCTCTGCGGGCTGGGGACCTGGGGACGGCCGCCCTCCGTCACCTGACTGTCCCCGAAGTTCACTCCCTGCGGCCTGGGGACCGGCCGGCTCTCGGGAGGCTCCCTGCGTGGTGGCTCTGTGCGACTGGGGGGTGTCCTCCAGCTTCCTGGGGTGCAGCTGAGTCCCCGCGGTTGGGGGCTCCTACCTGAAGGTCCCTTCCATCCTGTCCGGTTCCCGCAGACAAGCCTAGGAGGCAGCGGGAGGGGGTCCTGGGTGAGCCTGGAGGTGCTTCAGGACCCCGCGACCCCTTCACCTGCTCTGGGGGGGTCTGAGGCTGGGGGTGCAGGAGAGGGGCCGTGGCTGTGCTGGCCGGCGCTGGCCGGGTGGGGGCCCGTGAGTGGGGCTCCGGGCTGGGCTGCTGCAGGCCATGCTCCCCTCTGGCCCAGGGGCCCTTTGTGGCCTGTGCTGCTCAAGGACAGGAGAGCCTCGGGCAGCAGACCAGCTGTGCTTCTACGTTGTTCTCGGACTCGTTCTTCAAAGTGATTTGCAATTGATACGCACTCGCTGTTGTCTCGGAAAAGGCAGAGAAATGCTGAGGATGCAGCAAACGTGTCCGACCTTGGTGTGAGCCGGGGGTGCCGTGTGCCGGGGGCACCGTGTGCCGGGGGCGCCGTGTGCCGGGGGCGCCTCTGGAGCTGACGCAGGGGAGGTCGGTGTGTGACGGGGGTTCTGCACGTCAGCGCCGCGAGGCCGAGACCGTGTCTTCCCACCGTGCACTGTGCACGCTCAGCTCGTGGTGACGGCGCGGTGCCAGGTCTGCGGACGTGTGGTCGCTGCAGGGCGGCCACCGGGCTCCGTCACCACAGTCCACCCGTCGGGAGCAACAGCCTGGCCAGTCATGACCTTGTGGGGACTAAGGCTGCTCAAGGCCAAGGACACTGAGTGTTTTGATTGTGGTGAAATGCCTGCGAACAAACCTCCCACTTGAACCGCTTTAAGGCGCAGCACAGGGTGGCGTTGAGCACGTGACGTTGCCGGGGGGCGTCACCCGCCACCCGCCGAGCCAGCCTGGGTGCCGTAGACCACGCGCTCCCCTCCCCCAGCCCCGGCTCTCTGAACTTGGCCCTGAAACAAGGATGCACACGCTTGTCCGTCTGTCTGGCTCAGGTCACTCGGGGCAGGGCTCCTGCAGAGGTTGGAATTGCCGTCCTTTCTGGGGCCCTGTGCTGTGACACCTTGGTGTGGACGCCGTGTAGTCTGCTCCCGTCGGTGGACACTGGCAGCTTCCAGTCTGGCTGCTGCTGGGGCCCCTGCTTTGCGTTCCTCGGGGTTTGTACCCAGGTGTGAACGCAAACTTCCCGATACCCGGGGCCCCGGGCAGCAGGGACACTGGCCACCAGAGCCTGTCCTGCCCAGCAGGGTCCCCGACGCTGGGCCTGCACACAGAGCCTGGCCTGCAGAAGAGGAAGTGGGACTGTCTTCCCCGGTGTTTGGACAGATTGTGTAAACTTGGTGATGAATGCCCTGAGAAAGCGGGAAGAATGTTTCTTTCATTTAAAACAGAGAGAGAAAGAGCCTTCAGTGTTGCCTGGTTTTACTTTCAATGGAAAGGGTCTGATTTTGTTTCTGGAGGCTGGTTTCAGGTTGGGTAAACCTTCGAGTCTGGGAACTGTTGCCACACCCCGTGATCTGCGTGGGGCTCCTGGGACCCCTCGGGGGCACAGACCCGCCTGCTCTGGCTTGGCCCCCATGACACAGTGACAGGCCAGCCAGTCCTGTTGGGGGAGAGCAGAGTGCTGGCCCGGCGGCGGAGGGCAGGACCTCAGCCAACAGCGGCCACTGGTTAATTTTTACCCCGTGAGAATGTGCTCCCAGTCGCCAGCCAGCGGCCCTCCCCGGCGGCTCCCCCGCAGCGGCACCCCCTAGCGCCTCCCCAGTGGCCCTCCCCAGCGGCGCACTGGTCCAGGGTTCCGCCACCCTGGGCACCTGCAGGAGCGCTCAGGTGTGGAGGACGCGGGCAGGGCCTTCCTCACCTTTGCCCTTCGTCACAGGCTCCCAGGGCCAGGCCGGCTGCGGCCTGGGCTTCTTCCCAGGGGTGACCCAGAGCATGGCCCTCGGGGGGCGGAGGAGGGCTGGCCCAGGCCCGGGAGGCACCGTGGGGCTGGGAGGTGTTGCCCTGCTGCTTTCCGGGGGAGGACGTGAACACCCTGAGGCTGAGAACGAGGCACCCGCAGCCCAGGGTTGGGCACAACCCTGCAGGCCTGGCCGCAGAAGAGGCCAGTGTGCACCCCATTCCTGCAGGAGGGAGGGCTGGGCTCCCCGCTCCAGGTTCCCACCCCACGGCTGGCTCCCGCGGCTTGTGAGACAGGGTGGCGGCCGCCCTCATCTGCACTGGGGCCCCCCCTCCCCCTGCGGAGCCCGGGTCTGCCGCCCCGAGGAGGGGGGTCCCTGTGTTGGGGCTGCATGGAGAGATGCAGCACCTGAGCTTTGTTTTCTAAAAGCGGGGGCAGCACGTGCACCCCAGTTTCCACAGCAGCCCCTCAGAGCCCTCTGTCCTCACCGTCTGTGAGGCCAGGATTTTAACCAGGTGATGGGGGATGAAAACTTTCAGCAAGAGCGGCAACTGCCTAAGGGATTTATGTCCCCGTTCACACCCGTCCCCCCATTTAAGTCCGAACCCCCAGCCGGCAGCTCCTGTGTGCGCAGCGATGCTTTTACCGAGGGGTTTTCTGCCAGAGACACAGCAGGATGACGGCTCTGCGTGTCCAAGGGTCCCTGTTGTCGCACTGACACGCGGGCCCGAGACGGACCCCTGGGCAGCTGTGGGGTCTGGGCCGGACGCCGCGTCCGCAGCTCCTGCCGCCCTTCCTGACACCAGGGCCTGTCCCGCCTCCTCTGACGCCGCGTGGGGTCGGGTGGAGAACGGGCTGTGCCTGTGTCCTCGCTCCAGTCTGAGCTCTTCCAAGGACGGGCATCCAGGCGTCTAGTGTTCGCCTGATAAGAACCGGGGAAGGAGCCGTGCGACCTTGGCTGAGGCCCGACACCCTTGGAGCCTCCCCCGCCTTCCCCGTGGCAGGAGACCCCCGGCCCGGACAGCCCTTCGCGGAGTCTCTGCTGGGGGAGGGCGGGGGCGGGGCCCCGTCCCCGGGTGCGAGGTCC
The DNA here is from genome assembly GCA_004026585.1 of Noctilio leporinus. Lineage (NCBI taxonomy): Eukaryota > Metazoa > Chordata > Mammalia > Chiroptera > Noctilionidae > Noctilio > Noctilio leporinus. The sequence continues at coordinate 53,156 of PVIW01007952.1, read as the reverse complement.
TCGAGGCCACCGCACCGGCTGACGTCCCACTTCCGTCCTGGCACACATCTCTCAGGCGACAGGCCCAGGCCCGTTTTTTCTGGAAAAACAGCCACGTTTCAGGTTGTCACGTTATTGAAATTGGTGGCAGATGGCGGCCATTGGTCAGGGTGCAACGCTGGGTTGTGGCCTTGAGACCCACGCTGTCACGGGCCCTTCCTTTGCCTGGGGCCCGGCTGGGAGGGGTCACCTCGCGCCTCACACGCGGACGAGGGTTTGTTCCTGTAAAACGCCGGCGTGCAGAGGACCTGTCAGCTCCCGCCCATCTCCGCCCAGGCCGTGTCTGTGAGTTCTGTCTCTGAACCGGGCGCAGTTAAAACGGACCCAGTGTTGGGGCGCTGTTTCCGTCTGTTCTGCAGGCTTGGTGCCTGCGACTCGCTGTCCGGGAATGTGGCTGTTGGAGGCCCCCGGCGGGGCTGGTCCCTCTCCACTGCTGACTGGGGCCTTGCCCAGGGACAGCAGCTCACCCGGCCTTGTAGTGCCGGCCTGCGGCCTTGGGGACATGGGGGGACAGGGCCCCTGGCGCCTGCCTCTTGCGGGGTCCTGTGCCGGCCGCGTGCGGAGCGTGGTGGCTGGGTAAGGGCAGCAGGGCACAAGCCCCAGGCTCATTGCTGAGGTCGGAGGTGCCGCCCAGGGGCGGTGGCGGCAGGTGGGAGGGGCCGTGTCCATCACCGATGCGTGTGTGGTGGCGTCAGAGTGAGTTCTTTGTTTCTCCGCCGTGTCCTCACTCAGCGCTCTGCGCAGCGAGCAGGTGGGACAGCCACCGGTGCCCAGGTCAGCCCCGGAGACTGGAGAAAGGGGACCTGCAGGGTCTGGTAGCTTGCCCGCTATGCTGGCCAGTCCAAGCCTCAGTTTCCCCAGCTGGGTTGGGGGACAGCTGTCCTGGGGCTGCCGCGCTGCTGTTGCGGGAGGGCCGGCTGACCCGGAGCCCTGTGCACCCCGGACGCTGGGCCCTCCTGCTTGTGCCGGCCGGGTTCCTCTTCGACGCCTCTCCTCACGGCCACGGCCAGTCAGCGGGAGGCACAGGAGCCCCAGGGAACAGGCGCCAGTGTGTGGTCCCCGCGCCTGTGGCCAAGCAAAGAGGAGAGACGGTGCGCGGAGGGAGCTTCCGACGGGGTCACCTGGGGTAGCCCCACTGCTTCCATCCTGCGCCCCGGCCTTGCTGGGGATCGCCGCCCTGTACCCTCCCACGCTGGGGGCCCCCGCGGGCCCCCTCTTGCCTGCAGGAAGCGTGTACCTGGTGTGTGGGGTGGGGACAGGCCACGCTCCCCTGGGCAGGCAGGCAGGGGGGTGTCCTGAGCTGCGGCTGGTCCCGCCTCCCTCACGCAGCCTCGCGAAACTGGGCGTCCGTCGGGTTGGTGGTCTGTCCCTGGAAGATCCCGCGATGCCTGCCCGTCCCCCCCCCCGCATTCCTGGGTGGGAGAACCGCCTTGCTGGATGGCTGCCCATCGTTCCACAGCGTCCTGCCGCCTCCCACGCAGCCGTGGTGAGGACCGGAGAGGAGAGATTCCCGAATTTTCCAAATGACCCCGAAGTGCCCTATCTCGGGCCGCTTTTGTTTCTGGAGAGAGGAAGGGAGGGAGAGCGGGCGACGAACCTCGATGGGAGAAACGTCTCGTCGGTGCCCTGACGGGACTGAGCCGCAGGCGCGGGACGTGCCCAGCCAGCTGAGCCGCGGTGGCCGGGGCAGGAGGTGCTGCTGAGCCACAGGGAATCGGCCAATACTGACAAAGAGGAAGCGCGCCGGCCTGCGGACCCGAGGGTCGCTGGTTCGACCCCCAGCCGGGGCACAGAACCGGGTGGCCAGCCAGGTCCCCAGCTGGAGGCCGGTGAGAGGCCACCACACGTGGATGTCTCCCTCTCTCTTCCTCCCCCTTCCCCTCTCTCTAAAAATAATAAATAAATACAGGAAGTGGTGAGAAAATTCTAGAGGATTCTCCAAGCTGCCCCTGCTCGTAAAAGTAATCAGTTCTTTGCAGGAGACCAGCCAGTGGGTTTTCTTTCATGAAAGAGGGAACTGGGGTTTGGGGGGCCCCGACCCACCTGCTCCCCCGTTTTGTCCGTGCACATGTGTGCGTGCATGTCCCCACGCACATCACGGTCATCTCTGCACATGTCTCTGCACACACGCGTGTATAAGCATGTGAGTATGTGCACACAAGTCACCCATGTCTGCAGGGCACACGTACATGTACATGTGTGTGCACATACATGTGTGTGCACGTCTTCCTGGGTCCTGACGTGGCGGCAGAGAGCGGGGATTTTGTGGTCGGCGCTGGTTCCTGTGTCTCCAGGCAAATCGCCGCTCACGCCTGTGGGGAGCGGAGCCCAGACGGCTTCCTGGCCGGGCGCGAGGCCCCTGAAGTCGACCTTTTATTTGTCAAATCCCTGTTGTTCCAAGACTCTCTCTGGCAGCCAACGTAACTTCAGGGGGAGTGAGATGAACTGGGGTGTCGGGAAGTCGCGCTGGGGTGCGTGAGGGTCCGGGGGGCCCGCCCGGCGCTCACGGCCCGGGGTTGAGGGTCCGGGCGCCGCTGCCTGGGGGGAGGCTGCTCCCCGGAGTCCCGAGTCGTGCACGGCACGGGGGGCGTGTGAGGATTAACGGTTACTCATAACGCTCCCGTTCTCGACGCCCCAGCGTGCGGGCCGCGTCCCTGCGCCCGGCTCCGTGCCCCCCGGCTGGTGGGCTCTGCGACCCTTGCGCTGTTCGTGGACGTGGTTTCCGCCCTCGTGCCGGCGCCTGTCCTGGGCCCCTCCCTCCTGGGACAGCGGAGCTGGCGGGGCAGGAGCCGCGCAGTCCGTGTCCTGGGCGCTCACGCACGGCCCCGGTGCTGCGCGCTCCCTCCTGCCTCTCCCGGGGCGTCTGCCCAGCGGCCAAAGGCTCCTGCTCGCTGGCCGCCGCTGCGGGTCTCCCTGAGCCCAGCCCCTCCCCGGCCCCCCAGCTGGCGTCCCCACGCCCCGTGGCTCCTTTGCGCAGGCCTCCCCCCGGCTCCATTCCTCTCCCGTCCAGGCTCTGACCCTCTGTGTCCCCAAGCTGGTAGCCTGGAGGTTCTGCCCCCGGCAGACCTGTCGCCTCTCGCCGGACGGGTCCAGGCCAGAGCCAAGGCCTCTGGACCTCGGGGGACAACCGCCTGCGTCCCGCTGCTGCCACCTGGGTGGCAGCCCTCGTCCCCTTGACACCCCAACCCCACCCTTGGAGGGCCTGCGACCTGCCGTGCCTCCCACGTCGGGGCCAGCCCAGCGCAGGGGGGACCCTCCGATTCCCTCCACTCTGATGTGCGCTGCCTGGGCCCCACCTGCCCACAGGGACCGTCCCTGAGGGAAGGGGGGCCAGTGAACCGGCAGCTGTGCCTGCGGGGGCCAGAGAGGGGCAGATGTGGGGGTGGCGGGCGTGGGGGGCCAGCTTTCTCCTGGAGGCGGAGGTTTTGGCACCCACCTGCTCCCCCACCCCCACGGGCCACTGCGGGGAGGCAGCCCCTTCTTCCCGCGGGATGGCGGGCAGGCAGGAGACCAAGGAGACAGGGAGGAACGCCGGGCAGACCCCTAGGCGGGACGGGAGGGGACGCGGAGGCCCGGCTCGGTGGGGTCTGCAAGGAACTGGCTGTGACGGGGAAAACCACCCTGGGCACTGGCTTTGCCGAGTCAGCTGCTGTGGTTTTTGAAGCCAGAGGAGGAAACGGAACCAGCGCTGCTCTCTGAGCCAGTGCAGAGCCGTGCTGCCCGGCTGGCCCGGGTCACCACCTGGGGCTTCCTAAGAAGCCACGTGACACGGGAGGGGTTCTGGGCCCCCCAGAGCTGCCTGGAATTCTGAGGCATTTTGCAAGGCGTTTCGGTGAATTGGCTACACCCAGTGATGCCACTTGAGGCCACGGACTCCTGCGTCCTCGTGGGTCACTGAGGCCTGTGTGGCCTTTGTGAGGAGCAGAGGGACACGAGGGCAGAGGGAAGCTGGAGTTGGCACATGGCCGCCCTGCGTCCTCGGGAGGGGTGCTTCGCGGGCCCGGGGACCCCTCGGACCACGTGGATGGAACACACGGCTCCTTCCCCGCTGACCAGCCTGCGAGGCGCCGCCTGTCCCACAGACGCCCTGGGCCAGGCGGTGTGCTGCTCCGGGGGCCCCGCCAGCCCCTGGCTCACCCGCCCACCTTCGGGCTCCTGGGGCCTGGTCTCCCCTCGGGTCCGCACGCCCACCAGGGGCTACCGATACGTGGCCGTGCTCCCAGGTGTGGCAGGGCGGAGCCTCGGGTGGACGGGGTGTGAGGGGGCGTCTGCCCGAGGTCTGGGCCTGAGCAAGGCCAGGGGTGACCAGCGCAGGGCGTCCCTGCGACCGGCAGGCCGAGGGCAGGGGTGCGGGCAGAGGTCCGTGCGGACGGGGCGGGAGCTCCTTCAGCTGAAGGCTCCTCTGCATTTTCAGAGGCGACGTGGTCTTCGGGGCGGCTGTGGGAGATGCCCTGGCAGTCGTGCGTGACCAGCCGTGGCAGGTGTCCCACACCGGGGCGCTGGGCGGTGCAGACAGGAGGGTTTGCCCTCAGCAGGTGGCAGCTTCACCGCAGACAAGGGGCTGGGAGCCTGGATGGAGCTCAGCACCCACCCCGAGTGGGGGGCGGGGGCGACCCCGTCCCTGCTGGGCTCAGGCTGTGCCCAGGAGGAGCACCAGCGCCGAGGTCACCGCAGAGGCAGCCGGCACGGCCGGTGTGGGGGGCCTGGCCAGCGTAGATCTGTTCTCCCCTCGGAGCAAACAGGGGGCTGGGTGGAGACCGCAGAGCCTCCCCAGAGTGGCAGGGACAGGTGGCAGCTGTGCTCTGGGTTCCCAGGACACAGGAGCTGAAACCCCCCAAGGCCGTCCGACCTGGCTCCCGCACCCCCATCCTTCCAGGTGGCAGGCGCCATCCGCCCGTCCCCGTGGGCTCCTGGAGGCGGACTCTGCCCTCTGGTTTGCCATCACGGCCCCTGCGCGGGTGTGGAGCCCATTGCACAGCGGGGCTGCTGTCCCCGGAGCCCTGGGCTCCCAGCCCCACACGGAGATGCTGCCCGAGGCCCCGAGACAGAGCCTGAGCTTGGTCTGGGCCCCGGCGCCCCTGAGGCCCCTGCCAGGAGGGCCCCACGTTAGCTGGAGACCCGCAGCCAGAGGTGGGCACTGGCCAGAGGGAGCATGAGGGCAGCCCTGCGGCGGAGGCCTCGGGGCAGTGAGGTGTTTGCACCTGAAGGAGCCGGCTTGGTACCTGCCCAGGGGCCCCCAGGGCCCCGACTGAGCTGCCCCCACTCCTCTGGGCGACCAGAGACGAGACTGAGTGAGCAGCATCCCGCGGCTCCGGGGAGCTGCGAGCAGAGCATTTGTAGCCTTTTGGAAACCCCACAAAGGGGAGACTCAGGTGGGAGGCTCGGGGCAGGTGACGGCACTCCAGGGTGGGGTGGGGCGGGCCTGGCTGGGCTCTGAAAGGCTCCTGTTTTCCGCAGAGACGCAGAACCTAGTGAGGCCCAGGGCAGGAGGAGGTGGGAGCAGGCCTGGGGGTGGGGTGGGGCTGGCGAAGTGGGGTTCACGCAGTGTTCCCAGCTTTGCATCTGGGGAAGTTCAACCCTGTTGGTTGCCACCAACTGTGAGGTGCGTCACGGGCACGTGACTTAGCAGTCACAGTGTGGGGACTTTGTGAATATTGTGCCGTCTTAATAAGGGGGAGGCGGTCAGGGGTCTCCCCTTCCAAGGCCCCACAACCTTCACCGAGTTGGGGACCACCAGCATCTGCTGGGGCCCAGCCCCGCTGGGAAATCCATGTGCCCCGTGCAGGCCAGCGGCCTCTCCTCGCTGCTGAGCCTGGCTCGTGTGGGTGCAGGGGCCGCCCCCGTGAGGCCGTCCAGACCTGCGATCGGGGCTCCTGCAGCCACGGGCAGCGGCTGTGCCGCAGAAACTGAAGTCCCACTACGTGCTGGAGAAGGTGGATGAGGACCAACTCGTGTCGCAAACGAATAAGTGGACAAACGGAGGAGGAGGCAGGAACCCTGAGGGAACCCAGTGCTGGGTGACGAGGCGTCAGACCCCGGCACCCCAGGGCGGCGGCTCCCCCGCCCTGGGAGGTCAATGCAGCCAGAACCCGCGAGGGAATTCGCGTTTCCCACGAAGGCCCTGCAGCCCACCCTGACCGTGCGGGGCACCGGCAGTGCGAGCAGAGCAGAGGACCCCAGCCGGGCTGCACCGCACAGGCCTGAGCGGAGGGTCCTCGCGGCTGCACACGTGGGGCCCCGAGGGTCCCCCACCCTACAGGAGCGAGAGCTGGGCTCACCCCGCTCATCCCCAATCTGGGCAGTGAAGCCCCCACCCTGTGCCCCCAGGCGCCAGGGCTTCTCCTGGAGGAACACGGGGCTCCACCACTCGAGACCAGGCAGCCCTGCGGGTGGGACAGGCCCTGGACAGCTGTGCTCTGGGGGCCGTGCCCACCCCCACGGCGCCCTCCAGGCAGAGGGGCCCTTCCACCTCCAGGGCTCTGGCTTCCACCCCGGATGTCCTGCCCCACCGCGCTGATCACCTTCACCTCCCAAACTCCAGCCTTTCCGTCTGAAACAGGGCTGGAGACGGGATGCGGTTGGGGGTGAGCTGGGTGGCGCCGGGGAAGGTGAGCGAGGGGAGGGCTGAGGGTGCCCGCCCAGCGGAGGGGCCCCAACCTTCGCCGGGATTGCAACTGCTGGGCGGGGGCTCGCCCTCCAAGCAAGGCAGCCCCAGTGCCCTGCGCGGAAGGCAGGCCTTCCCGTCCTGCACCCCACGCGTGTGGCGATTCACCAGCGGGCCCTTCCTCCGCAGCGGAGCCCGGAGAGGCCTGACACCCCCCCAGTCTGCCCCCAGCCAGGGGCGCGGAGGGCGGTCTGCGCAGCGCCAGGGCCCCCACCCTGCCCGGGGCGTCTCTGCACCCCCTCCCCCGGTTCCCTGAGACTTGCCTCCTCGCCCGGCGGCGGCCGGGGGGAGGGAGGGCTAATTCGTGTCAGATGGAGGTTCCCGGCGCGGCTGGCGGCTTTTGTTCCCTGCCTGTGCCTCCCGAGTGCGGCGCGGCCGGGCAGTAGCGGCGGCGACCCGTCGGGCCTCCGGGCGCCCATCCTTTCCTGGGACCTCCAGACGCCGGGACGCAGGCGGCACCCCTGCCGGGACCCGCCGCGGAGCGTCAGCCCCCCGCCGGCCCGCGCCTGGCCCGCCGGACTCTCTGGGCGCCGGGAGTGGCCATGCGGCTGCGCGCCCTGACCCGGGGGCCGCCCGGAGGATGCGCGCGCGGGTCCCGGGCGCGGCGGCAGCGGCGTCCAGTGAGTGGGTGCGGCGCGGGGTCTCTGGGCGGGGAGGGTTCCTGCGGACAAGCCCTGCCTGTGCGCTCTGGGCACGTCTGTGCGTGTGCCGGGCACCCTCCTCCGCGCCGGGTGGCCTGTGTGCGCTGCGTGCCCTTCGCGGAGGGACGGGGCCGTGGGTGCCCCGTGCAGGGGGGACAGTTAAGGCTGAACTTTCTAATCCACCCGCCTCAGAGCTGGGCTCCCTCGGGCGCCGTCCTGGGGTGCTGGCTCCACGCAGGACGTTGGCCACGGCGCAGACTCGCTGCGCAGCCGCGTTCTTGGCGAAAGAAAGCGCTGGGCTGGGGGTGCCTGTGGGCCGTGCAGGCCGGTCACAGGAGAGCAAGGTCAGGGGCCCCTGACACCCCCTGGGATCCCCACGTTTTATTATTTAAACCCAGCAGCCCTTTCTCCCAGCCCAGGAATGAGGCCTTCCCGGCTCCCCCTTTCCGGGAAACTTGTGTGGGGCTCTGAGGAGTGGGGAGCAGCCGCTGGAGAACCTCCTCGTGCTGTGTCTGACTCCGGGGCCGTGGCTGGGAAGGTGGGCGCACGTGTGCCGCTGTGCTCTGCGGCTGCAGAGGGTGGGCACAGGGCACAGGGCTCAGGCCGGATCACCCCGCAGGTTTGGGGTCCACTCTGCCCGTGGGAAGTTTTGGGGCTGTGGAAGTTCTGCGTGGAGCTGGCCCGAGGTTCTGCCCAGCGCCTGCCTCCCTGGGAAACGCTCCCCGGGTTTCCCCAGGGGCCCCCCGCCGCCGCGTCCTCGTTCCCGGGCGGAGGCTGTGGCTGGGTGCTGTGACAGCCTCTGGGTGGGGACGGGTGCTGTGACAGCCTCTGGGTGGGGACGTGGGGGCCGGGTTGCTGGCCCGTCGCTGCGGCCCGGCCTGCGCCGCCCAACATCTGCAGAGCAGCAGCTCCTGGTCTGCACTCCCAGCAGCACTCGCTGGCTCACTTGTGCAGAGATTTTTTCTTTCTGAAAAAAACCCTCGTAATCAAGACCAGCGCTCGGTACTGCACACCCCCGGGAGCCCCTGGGGACCCCGCAGACTGGCTCCCCGCCTGCCCCCCACCGTCTGCTCCGCGCAATTAAATGCCATTTAGATTCCTGAAGGAAGCCTGCCCAGCTTCCTGAGCAGCCCCCGCCCCCGCGCGGCCCACCTCCCGGGAGGAATGAAAGCAGATCTCAGGTGAGAACAAAGGCGGCTAATCCCGCCGCTCCGTCCCTGGGGGGGTTTGTCGCCGCTCCGTCCCTGGGGGGGTTTGTGCAGATGCCAGAGGCAGCTGTTTCTGCACCCCCACAGCAGCCCCGCTGTTTCCTTCCCTGGCCCCCAGAGGGGGCCGCCGCAGGAAAACCTCGGGAACACAGCCTCTTTCTCCCGGGGGGAACACAAGTGCTTGTGAGGAATAAGGGGTCAGTGTCCTGTGTTGGCCCGCGGACTATGGTCAATTCATTCGGTCAACAGATATTAATGGTGGCCCCCAGGTCGGCGTCCGCAGGCGCGGGTCCCCGCAGGACGGAGGGACAAGGGCCCCGTGTCCCAGGTCTGGGAGGCGGCGCGCGGTCAGGAGGAGACCCTTTCAACAAACGGCTGGAATCGGAGGGAAATGCACGTGCCGGTGGGGGGCTGTGCTGTCCGCCTGAATGCCTCCCCCTGTGCGTGGAGGACGCGGTGGGGCCGGGCCTGAGCCCCCGCCCTGGGCTGCGGCCTTGGCCTCACGTGCTCCCCTTCCCGTGTGTGGAACGGTGAGGGTGCAGGAGGGCCTGCGGATGTCAGTCGGTCCCGCAGCAGGGCCCTCCCGCCCTAGGTCGGACACGGGCCGTCCCTTGAAGAAACCGGAACCCACGGGTGTAGAGAGACCTTCCCCTGTGACCTTGGGGGGCCCTCACTTCAGACTGCGCGCTGGGATCACCGCAGGGGCTTTGAGAACCTCCTTCCCGCCCCCCACAGCACCTGCTTGGACGAGTCTGTTTTCAACTCTGCGGTGGTCACCACGGGCCGGGTTTGGCATTTGGTCACTTGCAGTGGTCCTGTGAGTAGCCAGGGGGGTGGCTGTATCCTCTGAGCTGCGCCACCGACCTGGAGCTGCAGTGGCCGGAGCCGTGAGAGGGCGTCGGGTTGGTGCAGGGTGGTCCCCACGTTGACAGGCACCGCGCGGTCGACAGAACCCCTGGGAGTTCCGGCCCAGTGGCAGGACTGCTGAGGGGTCCCTGGTGCTCGGCAGGGCCCCGGGGCTGGGGGGCCCCCAGCAGAGAGCCGGGACCCCAGGGGACACAGGCGGGCCACACGGGGAGGTGGGAGCGGCTGGAGCTGTTGTTCGCGTTAGAAATGTTTTACTTTGCTTCCCTTTCCAAGGATGATCTTGCTGGGTATGTAATTCTAGGTTGGCAGAGTTTCTCCCAGTGCTTTATGTTGACCCAGTGTCGTCTTGCTGCCTTTTTTGTTTGTTTGTTTTTTAATTTTTATTTCATTTATTAAACAAATTTATTTATTATTTCCAGAGAGAGGGGAAAGGAGAGAGGCAGAGAGGGAGAGAAGCATCCATGTGTGGTTGCCTTTCACCTGCCTCCAGCCACGGCCCTGGCTGGAGACCTGGCTTGCAACCTGGTCCTGTGCCCTGGCTGGGAATCGAACCAGCGACCTTTGGGTTCACAGGCTGGTGCCTTATCCACTGAGCCACCAGCCACGACCGTGTTTGTTGGTTGTAACTGAGACACCTGCTGTTCTGCTAAAGGCTGGTTCCTGGATGTCATGTGCTCTTTTTTTTCTCTCTGGGCAAGTCTGTGATTTTTCTCTTTGTCACGGAGTCTGAGCATTTTGAGTATCTTGCGCCTTGGTGTGGGTTTTGTCAAACTTCTTGTCCTTGGGATTGGTTGCGTTTCTTGGGTCTGGGGGTGAATAGTTTGAAAACTTTCAGCCTTTTTTTCTTTAGATGCCCCCACCCTGCCCTCCGTTTCCAGAGACTCCGATGACACGTACGTTAGGCTTCTTATAGTCGTCCGACAGCTCTGCCCCGTGGTACCGTCTGTTTCTCTGTGTTCGTTTACGTAGGTCGCCTCTCCCCCTTCTTTGTCGTATTTTAGAGGAGTTTGTGCTGTGCAGTCTTAAATCCACTAACCTGTCTTCTGCAGTGCCTGTGGTCTGCCGGTAATCCCACCCGTGCCCTCTCACCTCTGGTTTCTATATTTTCTCCTGTAGATGTTTGATGGGATCTTTTCCTACTTCCAAGGCCCCTGTGTGCCTTTTGAACGTACAGAGTACAATTATGATACCCCCTTCAATACCTTCTCTGCTAATTCTGTCCGTTTTCAATCAATTTGAGTCTTCATCATGGGCCAGGATGCTCTGCCTGCCTGGTGATTTTTGGTGGGGTGCCTGGTCATTTTTTATTGGACGCCAGGCGTTGTGAATTTCACCTTATTGAGTACTGGGTATGTTTAAGTTCCTGCAGGTCTTCCTGCTTTGCTCCAGCATGCAGTTAAGTGGCCTGGAAATAGTTGCACCTTGTTGGGGTGCTGCTTTCGGGCTCAGCTCGCGTTGGTGACCCCAGCACGAAGGTGGGACCCTCCCGTGTCTGGTGGGGAGCCTTCCGGGCGGCGGTGGGGCCAGGCACGAATCCCAGCTCTGCGGGGGCGCTGCGCACTGTTTCCTCCCATCCTTGCTGTGTAGTTGGCTCATACGTGCGTGCGCATAGGTGCACCCATGCACATACGTGTGCACATGTGTGCGTGTGTCCCTCCTCAGCTGGATGCTCCCGAGGGACTTCACGGAGGTCTTCAGGGCCCTGCAGTCCGGTGCCTGTGTGGCACGTTCCTGCTGCCCGTTCTGCCGGGACCCAGCCCATCCGCTGCCCAGGGCCCCCCCTGGCCCGGCTTCCGTTTCTGAGGAGGCAGGAGCCTGGGGCAGCCCAGCGGCAGCCTCATTCCCTCCTGCCCCAGAGGGGCCGCGCAGGTTAGTCACTGGCCCTGAGCGCAGCCTGTGAACAGCCATTCGCTCTGCGCTCCCCAGTCCGCATCTCCCGCCCAGCATGGCCGTGGCGTGACGTGTGTGTGGCTCTCACCACTCCCCGCCGGTGCGCGCGCCATGGCCAGTTCACCGGGTCTCTCCTAATGGGCACCGCTGACCTCCTGCGGGGGGCCCCTCCACACGCAGGGCACCGCTAACCTCCTGCAGGGCGCCCCTCCGCACGCAGGGCACCGCTGACCTCCTGCAGGGCGCCCCTCCACACGCAGGGCACCGCTGACCTCCTGCAGGGCGCCCCTCCACACGCAGGGCACCGCTGACCTCCTGCGGGCGCCCCTCCACACGCAGGGCACCGCTAACCTCCTGCAGGGCGCCCCTCCACACGCAGGGCACCGCTGACCTCCTGCAGGGCGCCCCTCCGCACGCAGGGCACCGCTGATCTCCTATGGGGGGCCCCTCCACACGCAGGGCACCGCTGACCTCCTGCAGGGCGCCCCTCCGCACGCAGGGCACCACTGATCTCCTATGGGGGGCCCCTCCGCACGCAGGGCACCGCTGACCTCCTGCAGGGGGCCCCTCCACACGCCGTGGCCGCGCCCGTGGCTGCCCGGGTCCCTCGCGTTCGCTGTTGTCTTCTAGCATCTGGGTCGGTGTCGTGGGCGAGGGTGGATCTAGAAGTATTTGTAAGGAATTGTCCAGCCCTTTCTCAGAGTAGCTGGACCATTTGTTTCACATTCTTTGTTAAATAGTTACATTTTTTTGGAATAACAGACGAATTCTCTCTTTGCCCCTCCGCTCCCCCGCCCGCCACTGGCTGCCGTCCTGCTCCCGTCCGTGAGCCTGTGCCCGTTTGCCTTGTCAGTTGGGTGGGTCCTTGAGCTTCTCTTAGCAGTTCCCGTTCTCAGCGACAGTGGCTGTGCGGTGGTCGGGGAGTGACGGCCCGAGTGTCCACCGGTGTCGGTGCCGAGGGGGCGCGGCCCCGGGTCAGGAGGAGGTGCCGGGCATGTGGCATGTGGACCCCGAGGCAGCTTGACTGTCTGAGATCCTCGCACCGCGGGTCCCTGAGTCCGAGTTTCTCCGACAGCCGCTGGGTGGGCTCTGGAGCTGCGAGTGCTCCCGGCCGGCCCGGCGCTGCCCCCGCAGCAGTGCCCACCCGCTCGCGGGCCCAGGGTAGGGAGAGCTGGGCAGGTAGCGTCTTCTGCGCGTCATCGCGCTGTTTGCTCACCGTCTGGTCCGGGCGCTGAGCATTGTGCCAGTTCCTCGTCACGGGAGCAGGTGCTCGTCAGCCCCCACGTCTGGCGACTGACACGTGATCCGTGGGCGACGAGGGTCTCGTGAGCTCCCGGGCACTTCGCAAGGGCTTTGCTGGCGGACGAGGGTCCCCTTCACCCGGGGCCCTGGCTTCCGGGGTCCCCGCGTCGGCAGCGCGTCTCCGAGCCCCGATTTCCCTGGGAAGCTCCCGCTCCCGCGTCTCCGTCCTGCGGGCTCGCTGTCCCTGTAAGGGGGTGCAGCTCAAGCGCCCGGGAGCTGACCTTCCTTCTGTCCTGTTTCAGCCCGAGGAATCCGCGGCGAAGAACAGGGTCTTCAGAAAAGCCCGAGTCTGTGGGGTCTGCAGACAGATCGTTGTCAGCAGAGGGACCCCGTGCCCGGGTGAGTCTGTGCTTTTATTCTCTGGCTGATGAAACAAACAGGAGACGAGGTGAAACCCCGTGGGGGTTTCCGGAGGCCGAGCCCTGGAATTCCCCGTCCCCGCGCCCACCCCGCCTCGCGGCCCCGGCTGCGTGTGCCAGGCCACCGTGCGGCCGTGTCCTCCCGCCGCACCAGGTCCCCGGTGACTCGTCTTTCACCGGCGCCTGTGGACCGAGTGTTCCTGTGTTCAGTGGCTTGCGTTCCGCCTGTCAGCCTCTGTCAGCCTCTGTCCTGTCACTGAACACAGCCACCAGCTTGCCGGGCGCTGGCTCGCCCCAGGCACTTGCTGTGTTTTCATGCTGCACGTTCACGTGTCAGTACATGGATGTGTGAGAACAGCACCTCCGTTTCCCCGAGCGCGGAACTGGGCCGGGTCGTGGGTCTGCGTCACGAAGCAGCAGAGGGTTGGGGGACAGGGTCCCAGAGAAGGCTGGGGCTCACGGGGTCCCCTGCCAGGGTCCCTGAGGTGCCCGGCCTGAGCGTGGGGCCGGGGTCTCCTGCTTGCCCACCTGCTTGGCCGCAGCCCTTCTCCCGTGAGGGGTATGGTGGCCACTCCGAGCAGGGGACGGGCGTTCTCAGGGGCGGGAGCGGAGGCATCAGCCGCGGCCCCGGCCACACAGAGGAGAAGGGAGGCTGCGTGGTTGGGGCCTGGCGCCTGCTGCTCCGGTTCACACAGTGGCCCCAGGGGAGGACCCCGCAGGGACTAGCCCAGCGGTCAGGTCTGAGAGTCCGGAAGTGGCGGGAGGGTGCGGCTTCTGCCCAGGTCCCCGCCAGCCGGCCTGCACACAGCTGCCGGCACAGTGGTCCCCGCACGCACGTGCCCGCACGCTGGGAAACCCGGCGGGACCTCGTGGGTGGGAACCTTCGCCCCGCGGACCTGCGGAGAAGCGAGGGGGCCTGGCGAGGCAGGAGGTGGTGCTGCAAGGCCGCTGAGCGCACACCCGCTTCCCTTCCAGCCTGCAAGAGCTCCTGCCACGGACCATGTGAAGCCACGGTAAGCCGGCCGCTCCCCCGGGCCCTTCCGCCACCAGCCTGCGTGCTTTTCGCCCGGGAGGGGCTGCTCTGGGCTGCCCCACGGGGGGGAACTTCAGAAAGGGCTCCTCGGGGCTTTCTGATAAGGGGTGTACGTTTCATCGCAAGAATACACCGAAAAGCGACGAAACCCATGTTGCGAGTTGTAGAAAGTGAGGTGGAAGAGCCTGGTTTCAGGGGGGCCTGGCTAACCGGGTCCTGGCTGCTTTCCCTGCAGCAGGTGATCCCTTTTCTAGCGACACTGACCGCGCCCTCAGAGCCAAGTGGTGGGCGCAGGGTCCCAGGCACCCCCTGGTCCTGAGGAGTCTGCTGCCTTCTTTTTAGGGTCGTGGTTCATAGGTTGTGTGGGGTTTTCAGGCTCTCGTGGAAGTTGGGAGGCCTGAATTGGGGGCGTTGTCCTGCGTTGGTACCTTCCCTGGAGGCCCCAGGAAGCCCAGGGGCCTGGTGCTCAGGGGTCTGATTTGTGGGCAGATGAGGCGGCCCGGCATTTACCTATGGGAACTGCTGGCACCCCTGGGTGGGGCCCTGGTCTCCTCCTTGGTCGCAGGGTCTGCATTGTCCTGACACAGAGTTAGCTGCAGGGGTCCCGCCTTTGTGGGGGCCGTCAGAGGTCCCCAGGCCGCCTGGAGCGGGGGGCCCAGGGAGGTGGGATTGCAGTGCTGCTGCTGCTGCTGCTGCCCTGGACCCCGGGGGTCTGCCCTTCCCAGAGTTTCTGGCTGGTCCTTGGTGGCTTGGGGAGGCGTGTGTGGGAGGCGGCCTCACGGGGTGCGTCCTGCGTGGGGGAACCCCGGCCCCGGTTTCCTCCAGCTTCCCCACTACGTGCATGTGGCTACATGCAAGCACACACTCACACATGTGTGCACACACACAAAGTGCACGCAGACATGTGCAAACACATTGTACACACGTGTGTCACCTGCACGCACTCACACACAAAGTTTGAAGGACTCCAAGCAAGCCCAGCCCTATAGGTTTTCGGTAGATTAAACGACTTTCCGTGTAAACTTTTGACCCAGAGAACTGGGGCGCATGCAGGGGGGAGAACCGTGCTGTGCTGGGGCCCAGCCCCCTCCCGCAACCCTCCTGTCCTCTACGAAACCCCTGTCCCTGGTGGCCTCGGCTGAGAAGTCATGTGGCTGGCGGGACTTGGGGCACGTGTGCTGTCGCTTGCGGCCTGGCTCTGGGGCGGCTGGCGGTCTCTGCAGCAGGCCCTGCACACACACGGGGGGCACTGTGCCTGTGCGTGTGGACGTCCCGGCTGTGCTCTGCGCTTGGGCCCCAGCCTGCGTGGGAGCAGCGCTCTGGGTGCAGGGGTGCGGGGTAAATGCGCCCGGGGGTGCTTTGCGTCTCAGAGAGGGCTCCCCCACTTCCTTGCGAGCGGTTACGTGAGCCCCAACCCCTGCCAGTTGCCTCCGTGGGGGTCCTTGTCCGCCCCTGGCTCATCACCACAGAGACAAGGGGGTCGAGGGTGCTGCTGCCTCCCTGCGTCCTCACCTGCCTATGGGGGGAGCACACAGGCCAGTGATGTGAGTGTGTGTGTGAGTGTGTATGTGTGCAAGTGCATGTGTGTGCTGTATGCCTTGCATGTGTGTGTGTGTGTGTGCGTGCGCTGGGCCTGTGTGTGTGTGCATGTGCGTGCTGGGCATGTGTGCATGTGCGTGCATGCTGGGTGTGTGTGTGTGCATGTGTGTGCGTGCTGGGCACATGTGCGTGTGCATGCGTATGCGTGTGCGTGCTGGGCATGTGTGCATGTGTGTGCGTGCATGTGTGTGCGTGCTGGGCACATGTGTGTGTGCATGCGTATGCGTGTGCGTGCTGGGCGTGTGTGCGTGTGCGTGCGTGCATGTGCGTGCGTGCATGTGTGTGCGTGCATGTGTGTGCGTGCTGGGCACATGTGTGTGTGCACGCGTATGCGTGTGTGTGCTGGGCGCGTGTGCGTGTGCGTGCGTGCTGGGTGTGTGTGTGTGCGCATGTGTGTGTGTGCTGGGCACATGTGCGTGTGCATGCGTATGCGTGTGCGTGCTGGGCGCGTGTGTGCACTGCGGACCCCGCCACCCTGACCTGCAGCTGCGGCCCGACCCCGTGACTGCTGGCTCCCTTTCTCAGGGGAGGCCCAGCCAGCGACGGAGCGGATTGAATTCTTTGGTTCAAAGAATATTTCCAAAGTCTTAGCTATCACTGATAGTGGCGTTTCTGGCTACAGAAATTGGCAGGTTGCTGAGGGGCAGATAAGCTTTGGCTCTTAGTAGATCCCGGCGGGGGAAACGCGTCCTATTCATTTTTTCGATAATGCAGCTTTGAATGGCAGGAGAGAGAACCCACCGGCCGTAACAAAGACCCTTCTTATTCCCAAACCAGAAGCCGCCGCGGGGGGGACGGAGGCCGTAGATTCCCAGGCGCCCCTGGGGACGGGCGGGGGCGCAGCGGGTGCGGCTGAGACGCGGCTCCCCCACCACCTGGGCCCTGGGTGGCCCCTGCGGGCGCCGGGAGCCCAGCTGCGCAGAGGCCTCGGGACGGTGGAGCCTCGAGGCTGGTGCGGCCCTGCTGACTTGGGGCCTTGCCGTGGCCCCACCGTGATGGTCCCCAGGCCTGGACACCGAAAGAAAGAGTGTGGCCAAGGCGGAGCCAGCTCCTCAGAGCATGTTAGCGTCCGGTGACACGCTGCTGTCATTGCCCCCTTGGCAGCAGGGCCACCAGCAGACGTGCCCACCCAGGCGCAGGGCAGGCACATGGCGCCTGCCAGGAGTGGCCACGATCAGCTCCTCTGTGGAGGGACGGCCCGGTGCACGCCGGGCGCCCTGCTGTCCCCCCGTTTCTTGGCCGCAGCCCTGGGACAGCTGGGGCGTGAAGGGGTCACGCAGAACCAGGGAGGCGCACGTTGCCTCACAGCCTCTCCCAGCACCTGCGACACGGATGGGCCAGGTGGGTACGTTGTTCCTAAATGACATTTGTGGTGCACACTTGGGTTCCCTCTTGCCGGTGGCTTCTGTGAACGTGGTGGAAGATCAGCTTCATCCAGGACAAGCAAACACGGGTCCGCGACACCCACCTGGCTCCGTTGCTGGTCAGCCCTTCCCTGGGCCCAAGGACAGTCGGTGGAAAGCAGCCTCTCCACTCTTAGTCACTTTCCACAAAGCCTCTCCGGGGAGATTCCCTCCAGTGTCCCCCTCTGTGGAGTCCACCGTCTCCCCCTTCAATAGCTGCTGCTGCATCTGCGCCTCTTCTTGTTTTCGTTGGAACAAGAAGGGTTAAAAGGCTGCGTGCGTGTGTGTGTGTGTGTGTATGTGTGTGTGTGTGGTTCCATTCCTAAGCCCGCCTGTCACCAGTGCAGATGACCCTCTGTCCTGCCCCTGCCCAGCCCGGTGGAGGGTCTCCTTCGTGACGCCCAGGGGACCCGAGCTGCGGTCCCTTCCCGGGACTTTCATCTCCGACGCAAACGGGGTCACATCAGGCCGGGAGAGGCCGTCTCACTCCTGGAGACCCCGGGTCAGCCCTGGGCGTCCCTGGCACCAGCGTGCGGGGCTGGGCACACACTCCCCCACATGGAGACACACTCTTGGCTCACACACTCACACACTCTCACACACACACACACACACCCATCCCACAGTCACCGGGTGCGGGACCGCCGTCCGGTCCCCATCCTGATCACTGTGCACCTGCTGCTTGGGGCCAGGTCTGATAGCGGCGGCTGCAGGTGCCACGCCGGCAGGTGCAGCTGTTTGTTTGTGTTTGTTCTTGGTAACGGAGGCGGCCCCGGGGGGCCAGGAGAAGGGCCATAAAGCGGTTCTGGGCCAGGCCGGTTGGCCCCCTGGGGCCGTCCTGTTTCCTAGTGGGTGTGACTCTGCCTCCCTGCCTTGTCCCCATTGTCACCTCTCCTCACGCCTCTCCCAGGGGCTCCCCACGGGAGGCATGCGGAGTTTGGACCCAGTGGAGTCCCCTCGCCTTCCTGGGCCCGACTCTGCGGAGGCCCCTGCGGGACGTGCTCTTGGAGTTGAGATGAGGGTCCCTGCAGAGGGTCCGCAGACCGGCACCTGGCCCTGCCGTGCTGTGAGCACCTGTGAGCACCTGTGAGCGCGTCCTGGGGGCAGGGCCTGCTGTCCTCCTACGTGCGCAGCCCACCTGACGGAGCAGGGCCGGTGCTTGGTGAGGGGTGCCTACCGGGGGGAGGGCACTCAGGGTTTTGTGGGCAACGTGTGTGCCGGACAGTGGCAAACGGTGTCTGGACCTGTGGTGGTGGCCGAGTGCTGGCCTTTGGGGTGGTCAGGAGAGGGGTGGGCGCCCGCAGAGCCCAGTGCTGAAGAAGCCCCCGTCCTTCCCGAGGAGGAGGGACGGGCTGCCTGGGCACGGCCTGGGCACAGCCTTCCCCCCGTCCGCCAAGCGCCGCCGCGGACCGCAGTGCTGCCGGCCTGTGTGAAGAGCCGGCCGGTGCGGGCAGAGCAGGTCCTGACCTGGCCTGACCCCCACACCACCCTCAGGGAGTCGCCTGGTGTCTCCGTGGTAAGGGCCCCCGGAGCGGCTGCAGTTGGGGGGCACAAGGCCTGGGGGCGGGGGAGCCAGAGCAGTGAGCACGGGGTCCCTCGGTGCTCCGTTAGCCGCGGTGGGCGGGGCCCCTGCCAGGGCCCGGTGCTCCCAGAGCTGGCGTTTCTCCGGTTTGTTGCCTGTGTTCTGTCTGCTCCCCCTCACACCCGGCGTGAGTGAGTGTGTGCGCATCTGAGGACACAGGTGAGGAAGTCCCCGTGGGGGGAGCTGGCCATGAAGCGAGCATGTGTGTGCGCGCGTGTGCGCACGTGGAGTGCACGGGGCCCAGGCCAGAGTGGCCCCCGCCCCAGACGAGGTGGTGAGTCAGCCCGGGAGCCGTAATGACACGTCCGGGACAAGGGAGTGACCGTGTGTCATGCTCCTTGAGGAACTCGGTGAAGCAAGCAGGGAGTTATAAATAGGCACCAGGGCCGAGCCAAGGTCACGCGACCGCCCCTGCAGCCCGCAAGGACAGTCAGCCCGGCCGCCTTCCCGCCCTGGCACGTCCCAAAGAGCCCTGAGGACGCAGCTGCAGGTGTCGGGGGGCAGGGAGCAAAGTCGGGGCTGTGGGCCCCTCCCGGCACCCCCCCCCAGCCAGCACCCTTTTCACTCGGGGACGTCCAGGTGTCCCTGCGTGTGGAGAGCCCGCCTGGCTCTGTGTCCTGAGCTCCACCCGCTCCCCTTTCCTCCAGGTCCCAGGGGAGATGAGGCCCAGAGGGATTCAAGCCCGAGGTCCCAGGCCAGGGAGGTGCCGCCCCGGGAAACCGGGGAGCTGGGGCTCTACCTCCGTCCTGGGGCCGCGGACAGGGCCCCTTGGGCCTTGATGGCAGCTGTGGCCTCGTGCTGGGGGCGCATCTCCTGGGCTCTGGGTCTTCAAGGGACCATGATGGGGTCGGGCGACGGCTTCCCACCCTCCCCTGCCCAGCTCTGGCCCGGAAAAAAGATCACACGACATGGCCACGTTTAGACTGGGCTCAGCGCCGCGAGTGGAAAGTTCTGGAGGACGGGGCCACGTGGTGGAGAACGGAAGGCCCCGCAGAGCCCCGCCTCCTTGCCCTCGCTGTGCGGCAGGTGACGGTCCCTGGCCCCCACCTGGGGGCCTGTCAAGCCTGGGTCCACTGCCCTGGGCACGGAGGGAGGGGAGTTCCGGGTGTGCCCAGCGGGCGCTGTGCTCCCATGGCACCCAGGGGATGGGAGCTGGTGCGTGGTGGTGTCGAATTGCCTAAAAAGACTGGGACTTGGCGCAAGTGTAGGTCTTGTCCCTCCGACTTGGGACTTGCCCCCCGAACGTGGTTGGGGTTGACCACCATGTCCGGTTTTTCTCCAGGACCTGCCTGCTTGTCCCCCGAGACAGGTGGGCTTCCCTGCCCCGCACACACCCTGCCCTGCAGCAGGTGAGCCCTCGGCTTTTTGTGGGGTGCCAGTTCTCCCCCTCTGCTGTGTCTGCCTGACTGTCCAGTTCCCGCAGGGCCCTGTCCTCGTCTGAGCCACCAGTTTCAGTTGTGAGCGCTCAGGGGCCCCTGACCACCAGCCCAGCCACCCACACACTTTGCAGGAACTGCCTTCAGGATCACGGCCCGTCAGGGGCGCAGGTGCCGGAGCCCACGTGGCTGCCTCAGCTAGAGGACAGGCCAGCCAGCGTGGAACGTGGTCTGCAGGGGCGGAGCGGGAGCCTCCGTGTTTCTGGGTTGACTGTGATCTTTAGAGACAAGGGAGGAGTCAGGCTCCCTACGATGGAGTCATGTAGGTGTTCCAGCCGCTCTTGTAGGCTCATGTGTGCATCACACTTGCATCTCACGCGCAGACAGGCAGGAACTGGACAGCGACGGCAGGTGTGGGCTGCAGTCGGCCAGGCCCCTGTGGTGCGGTGAGGGGGACGGAGCAGCAGGCGACCGCTCCCAGCCCTGGTCACACACTGGTCACACGCAGAGGGGACGTGGCCGCGAAAGCCTGGGCTGAGCTGTGAGCCGGGGGTGGGGTGGCCGGTTGAGGTCTTCTGGGCCCATAACAGCCGCTCCCGGGCCCCGCGTCTCCTCACCCTCGTCTGCAGACCCAGCCGATGCGAGAGGCCGGCTGCCCGGTGGCTGGCAGGTGGCCGGCGAGGGCATTGCTGGCTCTTTCGGGACACAACAGTCTGACTAAGGCCCAACACTTTCTATTGACACTCGCCGCCTACTTGTTTCTCCGTCTTATCTCTGCCTTTCATGCGCCGTCCAGGGGCACCGGCCCTGTGGGTGCACCTGTGGGGCTGGTTCCCAGGTGGAGGCGTGCCTCCCGCTGGCTCCCTGGCAGGTCCACCTGCGCGAACTCCCCTCCCCCACACCCCGCCGTTCTGGGCGGCCCAGCCCGCAGTGGCTCCGTCCAGGGCACGCCTGGCAGTGGCCAGCCTGGTGGAGGCGCCTTGTCTGAGCAGTTTGGTGTTTCCAGTGGCCGCTGGCCTTGGAGGAGGCCCTGTCCCCGACTTCCGGCGGCCACGTGGAGGAGCACGCAGCGCCACGCCACTCCGCCTGGGACACAGGTGCAAGCCCTCACCTGGCAGCCAGTGTGCACACAGGATTGTTTGTCCTGGGCCCTGGTGGTTTCACGCACCAGCGGAGAGGTTGTCTGAGGACGGTTTCTGAAACCTGAGCCAGTGTTTCCTGAACTCATAAGGCCTCACTTCTGCTGTTTAATGACAGCAAGGACAATGGTGGTGTCCTTGAAAGGTGACACAGGCCTCAGGTTACAAGGTCCAAGGCTGGAGTGTCCAAACTGAGCTCTGTTGGCTACACCTTTGTATTTGTGCACATGCCTGATAAGTGTGCATGTGCATGTATGCATGGTGTGTGCACACGTATGCACGGGGTATGCTCATGTATTCACTATGTACATGCACGCATGGTATTGCATGTATGCATGGTGTGTACATGCATGGTAGGCATGTGCACACAGTGAGTGTACATATATACCTGTGAGCATGTGTATACATGCATGCATGTGTGCATGGTGTGTACATGTGCATGGTGTGTGTGCATGCATGGTGTGTATGTGTACACATGGTGTGTGCATGTGTGGTGTGTTTATGTGTGGTGTGTGCGCACACATGGTGTGTGTGCATGTGTGTGGTGTGTTTGCATGGTGTATGCATGTACATATGGTGTGTGTACACATGGTGTGTGTGCATGTGTGTGGTGTGTTTGCATGGTGTGTGCGTGTACATATGGTGTGTGTGTGCATGTGTGGTGTGTTTATGCGTGGTGTGTGTGTGTACACATGGTGTGTGTGCGTGCACATGTGGTGTGTTTATGTGTGCTGTGTGCGTGTACACATGGTGTGCGTGTGCATGCCCAGGATCCCGTGGAGGGCCCTGCTTTAGCAGGACAGCTGCAGGGGCTTGGGAGGACAGGGGCGGCGTTGTGAATGCCCTGAAGTGCAGGAGGCAGGGACACGCTGGAAGTCCCACAGCTGAAGGTGAGGAGAGGTGCGGCCCAGGCTCCGCTTCTGGGGCTCCCCACACTGTGTCCAGTCCCCCAGCCCGTCGAGAGTGACTTGGGGCCAACCACCCTCCCTGCCGGGGTGATGGGGTCCATGGCGCAGCCCCGGTTTCAGGGACTCATGTGCTGTATTTCTGTCCACACCCAGGGGCCTCTGTGAAGGTGGGGTCCCAGCCAAGTTCCAGGTCCCGTGGGGAGGAAGTGTAAAGCCACCATCCTGAACACCCTCGGATGTGGGTGCTGTACCCCGGGGGTCCCCTTCTCAGTGTCCTGGGCGCCTGACACTGAAAGGAGCCAGAGAAGTTAGGAAGATCAGGTGCCTGGCCAAACCCTCAAATGCATAGCTGGCTTTTCAGATTAAGTTTAAAATAAACAAATGAATAAATAAATTTTAAAAGGCTCCCTGACAAGGAACTTGGACACAGTGCTAGTCCGGAGCCTGTCTCCTGGCAGGCCCAGCAGGGGCCCCCAGGCCGAGGGTGAGCTAGGCACAGACAACACAGCGAGTGAGACTGGCATGGTCGCCCCAGAGCAGAGGATGCCCTGGGCAGGCGTCCCCAGGAGTCAGTTGGGAACTGGCCTGGGGGTGGGCAGGCTGATGGGCTCTCCTGCACCAGACCCCCCAGGGGAAGGCCTGGGAAGCCCTGGGTGCTGGCAGACAGCCCTGGGCTGCATGAAGTCAGGGACCCCCGTCCCTTCTAGGGAGGAGCAGGACCCAGCGTGGCCCTGGGTCAGAGCCCAGGCCAGTGCCCGGAGATGGTCCTGGCCCCGGGGTGCAGGAGGGGCCCCCACGGTGGCCCGCGCTGAGCCACGGTTCCCCAGGAAACGGGAGCTGCCACGCCCATTCTAACCACAGGCCGGACCCGGCACAGTCGGCTTTGATTCCCCTCCCCTCCCACGCCTGAAACAACATCCGGCCTCGTCTTTTGTCCATGTTGGCGGGTAAAAGTCAACCAGATTCTGGGAAAGACCGTGTTGGGAGGCGGCGGCAGCATTCGGTTTCCCGTGTGGCCACCCGGGCCCCACTTCCCCTTCCGTGTGGCCTGCTGCTGGGAAGGGGAACCCGCAGGTGAGAGAAACCCCACCGTGCCGAGCCCCGCAGCCAGCTGCCCTGCGCGGCCAGCACGGGGTGGCAGCAGCCGGGCCGCCTGCAGGGGACCTGCGAGGGGCAGAGGGACAGGCTCACCTGGCGTCAGCCGCCGGGGCGGCGGGGAGCCTGGCTAATGGTTAACCCTCACGGCAGTGCTGGCAGACTTGCGTGCCGGGCTCCCGCCCCTGTGTCCGCGAGGGTCCCCTTCCAGTCCACGGCTCAGAGTTCTTGCCGCCGCCCTGGTCACATGCCTTGCGAGGCTTGACCGTCCTTGTCCCTGGGGACCACCACAGCCAGAGCCTGCGGGGTGACTGGAGCCAGCGGTGGCCCTGGCCTGCGCCGGCAGCGGGCAGAGGGCCGCCCAGTGAGCCCCGGGCGCCCTGGGGGGTGGCCCCGGCCTCAGCCCTGGAGAGCAGGGAGCGCAGACGGGAAGTCGGGCGCCTGTTGTCAGCGGTCAGGAAAACCTCAGGTCCCCACAGCGTCCCAGGCATGAGCGTGTCCTCCCTGCACAGTGTCGGGTCCCCCACGGCAGCCCGTGCGTCCCTGCCGACGGCCACGGTGCAGGCGGCTGCCCTGCCCTCGGGGTGCGAGTCCCGGGTTCCGCTCTCAGATTCCTCGGGTCCGGGGGGGGGTCAGACCTGCACTTTGTCGCCCCCAGATGTGGACCTCGGCTGGGGCTGGGGGCAGCGGCTGGGCCGCAGGCACCGCCCTCCCATGAATCCCACAGTCGTCACAGCTCGCGGTTCTTCCTTGCGTTTGAAACCAGGTCACCCACAGGGATGAGGAAACAGTTCAGTGAAAAAGAGAAAAGAGAGAGAAAGGAAGCTTTGTGCTTAGCAGGAAGCACGTCCCGATTGTGGACTCACTGGTCAGAGAGGGTAGTTGGTCTCTGACCCCAGCCTCCTGCATTCTTGCCACCGGCGTCTCCACCAGGGGTGACCGGGAACCGTCCCCACGGGGGTTCGGGCACCCTGGAGCGCGGGGAGCACAGTGGCCTGTCCCCGGGCCTGGGATTGAGCCTCCGGGTGTAGATGATGCCTGACCCAGGAGCAGCTTTGTGACCTTGGGCCGAGATGTCAGATTCTGGTCTGTGCGATAGAGTTTAAAAAACGCTTCACACTTACACACATGCACACACACACGTACACGCACACGCACACAGAGCAAAACTGCCCGTTGCCTTCGGGAGGTGCCAGGGACCCGGCTCATCCTGGAACTGGCGGGTAGGGAGAAGCAGCCCAGCGTTGACCTTCCCTTCCCTGGACGAGGGGTCCCGGGGCAGCACTGGCGAGGGCAAGGTCTGTGCGTCAGAGGAGTTCCCGCTGACGCCCCGAAAGGCACGAGTTGGAATGTGCGGAGTTCCACCCTCGGCCTTGGCCCGCCCCCTCCAGGGCTGCGGAGGGGCCTCACGGGAAGGACAGGCTGCCGCTGGCCGAGCCCGGGCCGGGAACGAGGGGTCACCCACGGCGCCGTCCTCCGCGTACGGGAAACGCCCCCGACCTCCGCGGACCCGCACGGGGGCTTCTGTGGTGCGAGGAGGAGGGCGAACCTGGGCTGCTGGTGACGGGCCCTGCCCTGGATCCTGACTCAGACACCGACTGTCAGAACCCAAACCCGAACGAGCCGTGCACGGCGGTCGCCAGGCCGCCGAGGCTTCCAGACTGTTGGCATCCGGACGGCCGGCGCCTGCGGGAGGAGGCAGGTCAGGAAACCGGCCGGGGTCCTCGGTGCTGCAGGCTCCCCACGTGGTTCCAGGGGCAGCCGCCGCTCCCTGAAGCCTGTCCGAGAGCAGCCCTTCGCCGACACGCTCCCAGGCTCGCCAGCCACATTCCTGCCGTCCTCCGGGGAGACGCGGGCGCCGACGCTGTCTTTCGAGACGGTGGACTTGAACTGGTGGCTCGCGGGGGGACGTCGGGCCGTGGCGCACACATCTAGCGTGTGCAGATCTCGGTTCAGCGTCACGGAACTTCGGAACATCAGGACCTGCAGGTGGACTTGGAGGTGGATGAGGTAGTGAGCTCCCCGTCCTTGGGGCTATTCAAGTGGCGCTGATGGCTCTGCTGCCGGGCTCTGCCTGGGAGACTAACCGGGTGAGGGCACGGGGCAGCAGCCGTGTCCCGTGTGGCGGTAACAGGGTCTTAGTTCAAACTCGGCTGCGCGAAAATGGTTTCGGTCAGTGGTTCTCAAGCTGGGTCCCAGGCAAGCAGCCCCGACACCAGCCTGGGCAGCTGGAAGCAGAGGCCTGTGCCCGCCCCAGACCTGTGGAATCAGCTCCGAGTGGGGTTCCCCCCGCCCCCCGCCCCCGGCAATCTGTCTGGAAAACTGTCCCTGCTGCTCCGTCTGGGCACGGGCGGTGGAGCCGAGGGGCAGGGGCAGGTGCGTCTCCGGGAGAAGGTGCGTCGGGGAGGAGGTGGCCAGAGAGACCCTGACTCGGGGGTTCACTGCTCAGCTGCATCACGTGCCGGCGGGAGGGGCAGAGCCGCACACCCACCTTGCCTGAGGCGGGGGTCCTTTCGTCTCCATCTTCAGGGTGACAGGCTGCCGGGAGGACGTGAGCGCTGGAGGGTGTCCTGACTTTCTCAGGTGAATAGTGAGTGAGTCAGAGGCGGGTGACCTGCAGGCTGGGTAGCTGACGTGACCGGAGGTCCCTGGAGGCGTGGACTTTGTCTGGCAGATCCGCCTACGTGCGGCCTCGTGCTTGCGACCCCAATGGCCCAGGGTCACAGGGTCACCCTCGGATGCCCGGGACATCTGGGGACGTCTGCAGGCCACCTGGCCGGCGAGGGTGGGCCCAGCGGAGCTCTGCGTCCTTGCTTAGCACGCGGACCGGCAGTGAACAGGTGGCCTTCTGAGGTGTATGCACTGCCACTCTTTTAAGAGTTTATTTGTTGTTTCTAGAGACAGGGGAAGGGAGGGAGGCAGAGAGGGAGAGAGACATCCATGTACGGTTGCCTTTCACCTGTCACCAGCCACAGACCTGGCTGGAGACCTGGTGACGTGCCCTGGCTGGGACTCGAACCGGCGACCTTTGGTTCGCAGGCCGGCGCCTTCCCCGTCCTGACACTTTCTGTTCTGTATTGGGGGCTGCTGGCTTGTCCATCGCAGAGGATGGACCGCAGCCCACTTTCCGACCCCCCCGTGGCTGTGGTGGGCAGTTCTCGCGTGAGCAGCCGGCTGACGAGCCCTGGCTCCTGGGCCCGAGGGCCACGGCGGCCGCGGAGGAGGTCAGACCCCGAGTCTCAGCCCTGGAGGCATCCCCAGCCGCGTGACTGGGCGCCAGGCCTGGTCCTCAGCTCCTGTTGGCAGCGTGGTGGAGGTCGGGGTCCCAGCTCGGGGCCTCTGCAAGCCCGAGGGACGGTGGCTCCTGGATGGCGGCCGTGAGCGGAGGCGGCGCGTGGCTGTCACGGGTCCCCGGCTGCTGCCCCAGGCCGCAAGCCCGAGCCTGGAAGTGATCAGAGTCGGTTTGCAGGTGGACATGGCAGCGCCATACCCGCTAAGGCGCAGAGCCCTGAACCTCTCGTGTTAAACGCGGGCGCTTCGTTGTCTGAGAAGAGGCAGCTGCCCGGCCGCCCTGCCTTGAGCTCAGTTGCTGGGCGGGGTCCCCGTCCCCTCCTTGCACAACGCTCACCCCCCCGTGAACCCTCCAGAATTCCCCTCTGGGCTTCCTCCAGCTGCGGGGAGGGCAGAGCAGGCTCACGAGGTCGTCCAACCACATCCGCCACCCGTGCCCGGCCCCTCCCGGTCGGCCCCTGACACTCTGCGCGCCCCTGGCTCCCGGGGTCCGGGGGTCCCCACATCGTGCTCTCGGCGACCATGGGGCTCTCCCCTCGCGGGTGCGCGCAGTGTGTCAGACGCTGGCAGTGCCTGTGCTTCCGGCACAAGCAGGTTCGGGCGGCAGCACGTGGGCTCCTGGTTTGCTCAGGAGGACGGAGGGGGACGTGCGGCACCCGTGAGCAGGCTGGGCGGCAGGCGTGCTCTCGGGGCCCCTGGGCTGGCGGCGCGGGGAGGCCCGCGGGCGGCTTCGCTGAGGCCGTTTGTTGGGTGGGAACCGCGGGCAGATGGAGCGGAGCTGCGGGTGGCAGGTGGTAAGCACCGCGGCTTCGCCTTCCTGCCCAGGTGTCTGTTCCTGAAGGGGACCCGTCACCGCGGACCCCGAGGACCCACGCTCGGTTCTGCCTCCATCCCTCTCACGGCAGACGCCCCGTGCGCAGGAGACCCACCGGCCACGTGGGTCTGTACGCGGAGGAAGTGCGGGGACGCAGCCGTGGACCTTGGTGGTTCGAGTTCACTTCGTCCCCGAGGCCTGGGGGTCAGGCCTGGGGACGGCAGGACACCCGGGTCACCCCGAAGACCCCCGGGTCCGTGTCTAGGTCCGGGTCGGCCCTCCATCCACTTGAGCGGAAGCGAAACTAAGCTGCCGCAGGGACGGTGCAGAGGTCAGTGCCCGTCGAGGGCACAGCGGACCGTGTCACAGGGGTTTCTTTCCAGTCCGCTGCTGTGGGCCTCCCACGTGCTGAGTCCGCTGCCGTCAGCCTCACTTCCTGCTTGGAGGGGAGCAGGGCGCTGCCCGGGGCGGGCGGGCTGGGCCGGGCTTCTGTCTGCCAACCCTGCCCCCGGGCCCTGGGGCTTCGGGTTGGGGACATGCGGGGGCGGGCAGGGTGGTTTCCCGGGCTGCTGCGGGACCTGGTCTGCTCTGCGTGGCCCGGCCTGACCCTCGGAGGGGACTGGGGTGCCTGCAGACACAGGCTGCGGCCCCTCGTCCCGGGGTCCCCCGCCCTTCGGGACGTTCATAGCTGCACACTCACCTGAAATCCCTCTTTAACGTCGCCAAGGGTTCGCCTTCCTGAGACAGTGTCGGGTGCTCCCGTGCAGAACAGGACCCAGTGAGCTCGCTCACCCCGGGACCCGTTGCCACGGTGAAGTGCGAGTCCTGGGGGCGACCGGCACCTCCTGGGTGACGGGCTTGCAAGGCGCCGGGAGCCCGTGGTGGCAGCCGGGCCCACCGCGCCCTCCGGCCAGACTCGCGAGGGGGCGGAGTCCAGGGCTTCCGCCTGTGCCGCTGGCCGTGGGCGTCCGGCGTGGAACCTCGGGCAGCCGAGTCCACCCTGGCGGGGCACCCTGAGGAGCCGGGCGAGAGCCTCCTGCCCTGGTGGGACCGGTGCCCTGAACCAGGCCGCGGGCCACAGGGAGCCCGGAGCTGACAGTCCTGTTTGGCTCTCAGGCTGCTGGCGTGACAGTGACCTTGTGTCCCCACAGGGCCCCGTGGCAGCGTCCCGGTCCCGGGGGTGGCGCGGGCTCTTGCAGCCCCGGCCAGCTGCCGCCCCTTCCCTCTGAGCGCCAGGTGACCGAGTGACTTCATTGTCATGCTGGTCGGGGCCCCTGCGAAGCCACACGGCCCCACCTGCTGTTAGTTTTGGTCTCCAGACATCGGGGGTCTGGGGAGCCGAGGTCGGGCACCCCCTCCCACCCCTTGTTTCTGGCCTTGTTTGTGTTTGTTTCCCGGTTTTGCAGCAGTTAGGATGGACGGAGGAGGGAGGTGGGGGTGGGGGGCACAGGCTGGGCACCTGCCTGCCTGCAAACTGCACAGGTTGGTCCTGGGGGGCTTGCGAAGACAGGAGACCCCACCTGTGCCCCCACCTCTGCACCTCAGGGAGGACCCTGCCGCTCGGCCCTGCTCCGTGCGGCCCTTCTGGTGGCCCTGCTGCCACCCCCTCCGCGCACAGTTGCTGCCCTGCGGGCCTGCAGCAGCCCTGAGGCCGCCTGTTGAGGGCGCGTCCCACCTGCCGGCCCCTCCTGCTCCGCGTCAGGCTGGGGAGGAGGCTGGGGAGGAGGGAGCTGCTTCTGACCCAGCGGCTGTCCGGCCCCTTCCTGCCTGCGCAGTGCGAGCCAGGCGCCCTTGGCCCGGTCTGCGTCCCCCACTCCTCCTGCTGGCTCTGTCCACGGGCAGTCAAGGCCCCAGGGACGGGTTCTGTCCCCTGCTGCCCTGGGCCGGCCTCTGCCCCCCACTCTCCCTGGACGTCAGGCTCCACTTCGAAAGCCCTGGGGACATGTCCCTTCTTCCCCGAGAGTGTCTGTGTCGCTGTCACCTGCTCCCCCTTCCCTGGGGCTCCGAATCCCCAGGTTTGGGTGAAAACATGGCTCTTGTCTCCATCTGAGCCCACTTGGCTTCTGGCTGCGCTGGGGGCAGCGTGGGGCGGTTTCATTTCTAACCGCAGCCTCCCCTTTCCGGTCACTCACGCTTGTTCCCTGCTGAGCAGCGGTAAGTGCGAGAGGGGACCCTGGAGGTGGGCTGTCCTGAGGGGTCTTGGCCTGGCCGGAGTCCGTGGGGCTGGCCGCTGACCTGAGGCTCACCCTCCCTGCCTGTCCCCTTCCGCTGGCCGTGGACGGTGCCGTCCGGCTGGCCGAGGATGCAGGAGGGGTGGCGGGGAAACTGAGGTTCAGGGCCCGTCCCCACCAGGCACCCGAACGTAATGACTCAGAGGAACGCACGATGGTCCAGAGGCCTAGCGCTGCACCCGGGTGTCCGTGTGGAATCCTGCCACGGCCCCACTTCCCAGATGAGGAGACTGAGTCCTGGGACGGGTGCGGGAGTTCCCAGGCCGATTGGAAGGGGGTGGAGGGTTAGGTCCCAGGCATCGGGATTCCAGCGGGTGCACGTGACGTCCACGCCCGCACCTGCCCCCACCCGCCTCTGCCCAGGTAAAGAAAACATGCGGAGGCGGTTCACCCGGCCCTGTGCCCGCAGCCCGGCCCACACCAGGCCCGGCAGCCCTGCTTCCCCGTCAGGCCGTTGCGCAATCGCACCTTGTTCCGCCTCGTGGAGCCGCTCGCAGCTGTTCGGGGCCGGTTGGCGCGGCGCACGGCTGAGACTCCAGGAAGCTGGCGTCCTCCCAGGGCGCGGGGGGATGGCACCTGCCAAAGTGCTTTCTTTGCTTCTCCCCCAAAAGCCGGAGAGCTCAGGGGCGGGCGGGCAGTGGGGGCCCGCCTTCCGTCCCTCCGGCCCGGGGACCCGGTGCTGCCCTTTGCCAGGTGAGCAGGTGGCAGGAGGGGCCTGGGGCGGCCTGGCCGCCCGTCCGCGGGGGAGACGCCAGCAAGAGCACAGGTGTTGCCCCCGGGACCCTGGGAGCACAGACCTGAGCCCCCCAGCCAGTGAGCGGGAGGGGAGCCAGCCGGGGTGGGGTCCCCGGTCGCCTTGGTGCGCTAACCCCCGGGCAGTCTCCCTGAAGACGCCCCGCCCTGCCTCCCCCGCTGGGTCCCAGATGCTACAGCCTTGCGCGTCGTGCTTCTGCGGAGAGCGAGTCTGTCGAAGTCCTTCGGTACCTTTGTCACCCCACAAGGGACGCTAACGCGGCGCTTGTGCTGAAACAGGTGGACACAGCCTCTTACAAGGGCCACACCCGTCCTCGGCGCTGGGCACCCGCGGCGGGTGGTTCCTTCCTCCACCCGTCGGCACGAGTGCCGTGCGGACGCGGCCGCAGGAGCCGGTCCGGGGTCCTCGCAGGGGACGGGGGGCCGAGTCAGGGTCCGCACGCCCAGTTCTTCCCGGGCACGGGGACCGCGGCAGGCAGTCCCTGGCCCGGTGGCTCCTCTGGGTGAAGCACCAGAGGGTTATGGGGTTCGAGCCCCAGTCAGAGCGGGTGAGGAAGGCAGTCTGACCCCCCCCCCCTTTAAAAGTAAGCGCGTCCTGGGGGACGGGAGGAAGGCAGAGACCAGAGCGTCCAGGACAGGGAGGGTGGGGGCCTCCGGGCCTTTGCTGGAGACGATCCCTCAGGGCTGCAGGGCAGGCAGAGGCGCGGGCGGGTGGGAGCTGTGGGGGGACAGGAGGGCGGCGAGGGGCGGGGCACCTGGTCTTGGGGGGCCAGGCTGAGTCCCCCGAGGACGTGCGGACGGGCCGGCGCAGGCCTGATGGCTGCGGGTGAGCCCTTCTCCGGACGCCTGGGGCTGGGTCTGCGTGTGTGTGTGTGTGCACGTGTGTATGCCTGGGTGTACATGTGTGCATGTGTGTGTGCGTGTGCACACCTTTGGGATGCAGCGGCCGCCCTGTCCCTGGGCACGTGACACTGGCCTCAGTGTGACCCTCCCTGGGCACTTCCTCTGCCCATCACACTTCCTGTCGCCCCGCTCGGTTCCCAGAGGTCACGTGAGAGCAGCGCCCAGGCAGGTCGGCGCCCGGCTCTGACCCACGGTGACCCTGGGGGGAAGGCCACGTCCTTCTCCGGGCGCCTGGGAGCTTGGCCCCTTCACGCGTCCCCTCTCTGGGCTGCACTCCGGCCGCGCGCTCGGGCTCCCGTGGGACATGCGGCCTGATCTCGTCCGGCCGTGCGGCTGAGCTGGGCCGTCCGTCTGTCTGCGTTGCGAGGTCACACGGAGCCCTTTCTGGTCGGCCTTTGGGGACCCGCTCCTGCCATTGCTCCGTCCTGTCCGCTGACAGACGACCCCCGACGCGCTGAGTTGGTTCACGTTTTACCGGTTCTTGAAACTTTTGTAGGTTTTAGGCTTTGCTGTCCTCTTTTGTTTTTTAAATGTTGTGTTTACCTGTTTTTAGAGAGAGAGAAGGGAGGGAAGGAGGGAGGGAGAGAAACATCCATCAGTCACCTCTTGTATGCGCCCTGCCCGGGGATCGAACCAGCGGCCTGGCACCTTCCGGGACGTGTCCAGCCCCCTGAGCCGCACCAGCCAGGGTCTGGCTGTCTACTGGGCAGAACCTAATCTGACGGGTGCCCGCAGGGAGGAGCGCCCCGCGCGCCGGCCAGGGTGGGATGGTGGCCATCAGTGTCCAGGCACCTCCGCGCAAGCGAGGCGACTGGAGGTGTCCGGCCACGGGAGGCCAGCCCGCCAGGGGGACCCCCAGCAGGTGGAGGAGGGGCCGTCCCGGCCGTGCCTCCTTTGGGGGCTGCGACCGTGGCCTCTGGCCTGCGGCTGGCGTGGGACTGGCGTGTCTGTCGACCCCTGGCCCGGCCTTGGTGCTCATCCTCTGTCCTCCTTCGAGAGCCAAGTTGAGCTAAGTGCCCGGGGGACACCAGGTGCCGTCCGGAGTCAGGTCCCCTCTGAGAAGGGCGCTCTGTCCCCGAGACAGGCCTGGGCATCCTGTGACGTCACCCAGCGGCACCTGCGGGGCTGTGTGCCCACCTGGCTGGTCCACAGAGCCGGGGTCTGGAGATGGAGCCCCTGGCGGGTGGGCTGTTCCCCAGAGGGTGGCAGAGACCGACCCCTGCAGGAGGGGCCTCCCTCTGGGGAGCTGTGGGGCGTCTCCCCGGCCCTGCGTCTGTGACAGCACTTGGCGCCTCTGAGAGCCTCAGCCTCCTCGTGGGGATCATTCCGACTCCGGTTGCTGGGACCGTGGCCTGAAACCGTGTGGTGTGGCCTTAGTGTGTTCCTCACATGCTCATGCGCACACGCACGCGTGTGCTCGTGCCCAGGGAAGGGCTGTGTAACCTGAAGCTGGTCCCTGTCGTACGGGCTCTCGGAGGAGCAGTAGGTATGGAATTCTCTCTCCGTCGGCATCGGCTCTTTCCAGAACGTGTGGGCGGCTGGCGTGGAAGGGGCAGCTGTTGGGTTCAGATGCCGGGGCCCCAGCCCGGCCTGGGGGTGGCCCCGGCCCCTGTGGGATCTGGCCCCCGTCAGTTCCCGGAGCTCTGACACGTGTCCTCGGGCTGGGACGTCCTTGCTGGCAGTGGGAGCTGAGCCCCCAGTCAGCAGTGCGGCTGCCCCTCGAGCAGTAAAGGGAGGAGCAGCTGCCCCCCTGGGGCCCGGCGGCGGGAGGCCTCAGTGACCTGTGCTTTGTCCCCACAGGCTCCGGGGGCCGCCTCGCCGTCCTCTGCTCCCTGTGCTCCCTGTGCTCCCTGCCGTGACGGGCCGTCCAGGTGAGTGTCCTGGGCCGGGCCCAGTTGCTCGTAGGGTCTCCGTGTTGCAAGGTGACGCCCACGTGTTGCGTGTGGGTGTCCGATGGGGCCCCTGGGCGTGAGGTGCCCAGGCCCTTGGGGCCATGAGGGTCTCTGGATTCACGGTTGGGGAGTCATGGGGGGACTGGTGGGAAGCTTCGAGGTGCAGGCTGGGCAGCGGGCCCCCCACCCCCGCCTCCCCCGTCCCAGCAGGTGCGGGTGGCCCCTGGGGCCAGTCCTGGTGAGGAGGCACATTCTTTTTTTTTTTTTAATTTTATTGTTGTTGTATTACATCCATCCCCCTTTTTGCTCCCCTCTGTCCCCCTCCCCACCCACCCATTCCCCCCAAAGTCAATCCCACCTGTTGTCCATGTCCATGGTTCCTTCATACTAGGTTCTTGTCTGAGCTGCTCCCCTTCTTTGAGGAGGCACATTCTTTGTTCATTTTGTGCCCGTGTTTGAAAGCAACGTCAGCCTTCCGTGCAGGAGGCTAGAGGGGGAAACCTCAGTGTTGCTTTGCATCCTGATTTGAATAAATCAACTTCCAAAAGGAAGCCGAGGTGCTGAGCTGCTGACGGTCTTGCTTCTGTCGGGGGAGCTGCTGGCATGGGGTGTGTTTCTAAACTGGGGCTTTACCTTCTAGAAACAGAGGTGAAGTGTTTGTGAGCCGTGGCGCCACCTGGGGCTGCTCCCGCGGTGGGGGGCTGGCTGTGTTAGGTCCCGGAGGGCGGGTGCGTGGGAGGGAGGTCGCGGAACTGCCTTGTATGGTTTTGAAATTTCCCAAAACGAGGTGAGAAACACAGATACGAGAATAGCAAACAAATCAGCAAATGCCGCAAACCCCGAGGCCGTGAGGGACCAAAACTGCCATCCCCCACGTCCCCACCATGTCCCCTGATATCCCCCGATTTCCTCATCTTTCAGCACCTGGGGGTGACCTCACCACCTCTCCCCGGGGTTTTCCCCTTCACGCTGCCGGCACCCCGGGCAGAGGGGCTCCTGGCCTGAGGGCCCTCCCACCCCACCCCAGGAGGCACCTGCAGGGGCCGGGAGAAGCTGGGTCCCCGGGCGTCCCGCACGCTGCCGGCTCTCTGCCCCCTGGTGCCACGCGTGCTCCCCGCAGGCCCGCAGCGCTGAGCCCCGCCATGGAGGGCGCCCGGGAGCTGGATCTCACCTACGTCACGGAACGCATCATCGCCGTGTCCTTCCCCTCCGGCTGCTCCGAGGAGGCCTACCTGCACAGCCTGCAGGAGGTGACGCGCATGCTGAGGTCCAAGCATGGGGACAACTACCTGGTGAGTGGAACGTGGGGGGCCAGCGAGGGGCCGGGGGTGGAGCAGCTCCGGGACCTGCGGACACAACCAAGCTGCCCAGCAGGACGGGGCAGGTCCCAGGGCCCCCGGCAGACAGGCTGCTCCCGGCCCGCTGGGCTGCGCCTGTGGTCCGAGTGACAGGGACGTGACACCTTGTCCTTTTCCTTCACAGTAGGAGTGGCAGGGACCCTGGTGGCACCTGCTTCTCGCCGGCCTGGCCTCGCGCCCGGGGAGGGGCGCCCTTCTCCCCGTGTCCCCTTCCTCCCCAGGACCCCCGTGCGCGCCGGGGTTGGGGCCCGTCCTTCCACCTTAAATGTTGTTTCTATCTCGTGACAAAGATGCGCACGTCAACCCTTTAAATCCACCTCAAGGGCAGCTTCCTGGCTACAGCTGCGGTCTGTCCCTGTGGCCCCCAGCCCCGTGGCTGGTCTGACGGCTTCGCGTCCCCTTGTAGGTGTTGAACCTGTCGGAGAGGAGATACGACCTCACCAAGCTGAACCCAAAGGTAGGCCCTGCGCCCGTGGGTGTCACGGGGAAGCGGGTCCCGAGGTGCCACGTCCTTGGCGGTCACCACGTGACAGCATATCAGGAACTGCGTGTGCCCCTGGTTTCTTTTTTACACGAGTTTTTTTTAGTTTAAAATAATTATAGACACAGGAAATTGTGAAAATAACGCAGAGATCCCCTGGGCCCCTGGTGCCGTCTCCACCAGGCGGGACTCTTGCGTAAGTAGGAGGAAGAAGCCCGCGCGCCCACCGGGCGTGCATGTGTGTACATGCATGTGTGTACATGCATGCGTGCGCACGTGGCTGCCTGCCGCCTCACCTGTGTTGATGGCCGTCACCCCCCGCACCCAGTGGAGGACGCTGTCCCGCAGGGTCCCAGGGCCGTGCCGCCTGCCACCCGCTCCCTCCACCCGCCACTCCGCCAGGGCTGAGCGGACGTGTTTCCCACTGGGGGCCGGTGGCCGTGCCGGTGGCACACGCAGGCGTCATGGCTTGGACTGTCCTGTGCTGTTCGGAGACACAGCCACCGGGGACGAGGGTCCGGCGCAGGGATAAGGCTGCGGGCGTCTCCGCTCTGTCCCTGTGCCCGGAGGCCTGAGGGGTCCGTCACACCTGCTCCCTGGACGCTTTCTGGAGTTTTCCATCATTTCACACGGTTCCTAGTGCTTTTATAGGACAGAGCTCCACCTGCCCACCCCAGCCCCAGAAGGAGAAGGGACTGAGGGTGCTGGATCCCCGCCGTCCTTCCTCCTGGCGACCCCGGCTGGGAGGCGACCCCTGTGAGGACCACCTGTGCCCCCGCGGGGGCCCGAGGTGCTGCCCGAGCCTTGGTTTCGGGCCGGGCTCGCTGTACTGCCCCAAGCAGGGCTTCGGTCAGAGTGCAGCCGTGGGGCAGCCGCGTGGTCCCCGCCTTGCCTGCCCGCCGCTCCCGGCTCCTGGGAGCCCTTCCGGGAACCCGCAGGCAGCGCAGGGTGCAGCCACCACGGGGACAGCTGTGTCCTGGGGCAGTTTGGCCCTTTGCTTCTGCTTCTCTGGCCCTGGATGCTGATTCTCTGCCCTCAAGCGAAACACATCAGGGGAACAGCCTCCCCTGCAGGCCCGGGACCGTCGCTGACGAAGCCCGTGTCCCCGCAGATCCTGGACGTGGGCTGGCCCGAGCTGCACGCGCCGCCCCTGGACAAGGTGTGCACCATCTGCAAGGCCCAGGAGTCCTGGCTGAACAGCGACCCGCAGCACGTGGTCGTCATCCACTGCAGGGTGAGCCCCCTTCCCGGACGCCCGGGGTGCCGGGGGTCCTCTTCCCGGGGCTGCGTCCCGCTGACTGCTTCTGCCAGCACCGTCCTCGGCGGCCTCGCTGGGACACGGGCAGCCGACCAGCCGCCTCTGCCAGTGCCCCCTCCCTTGGGGGTGTCCGCCGGTGCTGCGGCCCCCTCCAGGGCCCTCTGTCCTCTCGTCCACGTGCGGCCCCTGCCCCTCTCTCTCTGTCTGCCGTGGGATGGAGAGAACCCTGCTCCTCTCTTGTCCCCGCAGGGCGGGAAGGGGCGCATCGGAGTGGTCATCTCCTCCTACATGCACTTCACCAACGTCTCGGCCAGGTACGGGGGCATCTGCACCCCCAGGGCTGGGGGCGGGCGGTCGGGAGGCTGGGCCCCCGGAGTCTCCGGGAACCCCAGCTCCAGCGGAGGCCGTGCATGCGTGAGACAGACGCTCCCCAGGTGCGCACACCGGGCACCCCGCGCAGACCTGGAATGGAGGCCGGTCCCTAGGCCGCAGGGGTCAGCGCCCCCAATGGCAAACGCCAGCATCATGCTGTCTCCCTGGAAACCGTGTGTCCTAGGAAGAGAAAGGGCCCCGATGCTGGGGGTGGGGGGTGCCCCAGGCCGGGAGAAGCACTTTGCATCCTGTCCTCCCCTCCCTCCTTCGCCTGGAGCCGCGGGGGGGCGATTGTCAGATTGTCAAGCTCCCTGGGGACAGTGGGGGGGGGTGGGGAGCGCCCGGCCGCTGGCTTGCTCAGCCCCGGGCCTGGTCCGGCCACTTCCCGGAAGGAGGACGGGTGTCCTGGGACCCTGAGCCGCCGCGAGGCGAGGGCGCTGCCGCCGGGGGGACACAGGCCTGCTCGTGGGCCGACAGCCCTTCCGCTCCCGCGCGGAGGGTGGAAGCTGACTTTCCAGATGTTTTCTCTGGGAACAACGGGGAGCTGGAGCCGCCGGGGAGGAAGCCCCACCGCGGTGGAGGCCGGGCCTGGCCGGGGATAAGGCCCCTGGGTCCTGCTCTCCCGTCGGAGCCTCGGCGCAGCCAGAGGCCTGGGACGGGGCCCAGGTTCCCCGCGGGCTGCCCGGAGCCCAGGTTTCTGCGTGTGCCCAGCGCAGCTCTGTCTGGAGCGCGGCCGTGCGCGGGGGCCGGTCCGGGGGCTCAGAAACACGGAGACAGAGCTGTCGGCACCACCGGCGGCGGGAGCCCTTGAACCAGGCCGCTCCCTCCAGGCGCCAGGCGGCTGCCCTGAACCTCAGCGCCCGCCTGCCCGCCAAGTGGGCGCGGGCGGTGCCCACGCGTGTTGTGGCCATTGCGGAGCCCTGGCTCTGCGGGCAGAGGATGGAGCCAGCGCCTGGACACCCGCAGGAGCGACCGGTCCCTCCAGCGGTGCGGGGACGCCCGGTGCACGTGACCTCTTCCCTGAGCCCACCCCGCGCCGTCCTGTCAGGGCTGCACGGCTCCCTCCGCCCGCTGCGCCATCGGCCACGTGCCACGTGCCAGCTCCTGCCGTGCGGCTCCGACGTGTCGCTTCCCGGTTCCCTGAGACCTTCGGCCGCGTCGGCTGGCCCTGTGCCCCGCAGCCACGCGGCAGCTGTCCCCTCGGGCGTCACTCCCAGGAGTCATCCCCGGAGACCTGTCCCAGGCCTTTGTCACCAACTCGGCCCCGAGGTGGAACCTGGAAGGTGAAGTGACGGAGGAGGAAGGCCGTCCTGGCAGCAGCACCGCGAAGGTGACGGGGGTGGAGTCAGAGCTGGAAGCATGAGCCCACGGCAGCGGCGCCAGGGAACAGGGTCTTGACTAAAACCAGCGAGTTCCGGGCAGACAGAGGCGCACGGGGCTGCGCGCTCCCCTGAGAAACGTGCTCTCCACGGTGGTCCCCTGCGCCCCCCAAGCGCTGGTCCCCCCACGTGCCCCGCGGGGCCGGGCCTGCCCTGCCCGTGTCTGAGCCTCGCTGGCCCTCAGCCGTCTCTGCGTCTCCGCGCGGGGAGCACACGCTTCTCAAAGGGAAGCCCCCACGTGACCCGAGTCTCAAGGACACTTTCTGCTGAGAAGCCGATGGAGTTTCGGGAGACTCTGCTGGACACGCCTGTGGGCTGTCGGCTGGTTCCGCGTCAGACAGGCCGTGGGGACGCAGGGGACGGCCCGTCTCCAACACCGTCAGGCCGCCCGCAGGGCCCCGTCGGCGACCCCACCGCTGGCTGCCGTGACCTGACCGTCGGAGCCTGTTCACAGACATGACTTCCACGGTGGCACTCAGAGTGTCCCCATGTCTCCGGGGCTTGGTGGGCTGTCCCCTCCCTGTGGCCTGAGGGCATGTCTGTCCCCTGGGGTCCTGACACTTGGGTCACCCGGGGTCTCACCTGGAGCCCCATGGAACCTGCCGCCCCGTCAGGGGTCCTGGCGGCACAGGCCCGTGTGGACGGCTGGCCGAGGCCCCGGGAGCCGTGGCTGTGGCCCAGCTCAGTGCCACGGGCCGGACGGGCTGCTGGTGGCTGCAGGGTTTGTACCCTGCCCCCTGGTGTCCACTGTGGCCTCGGCAGGCGTCTGCAGGGAACCGGGGTCCAAGCGGAGGTGCTGCCAGGGTCCTACGGGTGAATGAGAGTGGAGCTCCACGTGGGCGCCGGCCCAGCACAGCTGCGGGGCTTGTCCCCCAGCCCCCCGGGCGTCCCCGGAGGGTGACGCCTTCTGTCTCTCTGCTCCGCAGCGCCGACCAGGCCCTGGACAGGTTTGCCATGAAGAAGTATTACGATGACAAGGTGTCCGCGCTCATGCAGCCTTCCCAGAAGCGGTACGTGCGTCCCGGCCAGAGTGCAAGGCGGGGAGGTTGTCCCGAGAGGACGTACGGGCAGGGCAGGGCGGGGGTCGGGGCGGCACCCTGTCTGCGGCCCCCCGGCAGCGTCCCCAGCGGGGCAGGCGGGCAGCCAGCGTGGACGCACGGGGGCGGCATTTTCCTCCCGGTCCCCGGGCCTGGGAGCGGGCGGTGCGTCCCAGGAGCTCACTGGCTGCGCCCGGCAGGTACGTCCAGTTTCTGAGCGGGCTGCTGGCCGGCACGGTGAAGATGAACGCGTCGGCCCTGTTCCTGCACCTCGTCGTCCTGCACGGCACCCCCAGCTTCGACGCCGGCGGGGGTGAGTCTCCCCCGCACGGGCGCCCCGTCCACCTGGGACTCCCGTCCCTCCCGCCCTGACGGGACGAAGCCATGGGTGTGCCTGGGCCGTTCGGTCACCAGGGGGAGGATGGGAGGGGACCCAGTGTGCGTCCTTGTGCTGCCCACCCCCCCACCCCCCCGGGAGGCGGCACGCGGGCGTCTGGCTCAGGCTATCGCCTCTGTCTCCCCGGCTGCTCCGGTCTCCTCGCTCCCGACCCCCCAGCGTGCCGGCCCTTCCTGAAGCTGTACCAGGCCATGCAGCCCGTGTACACGTCGGGGATCTAGTAAGCGCACCGTTTTTGCGGGTCTCCAGCTGGAAGGGGGCAGCCCGGCAGCTCTTCCTCGGGAGGGGCGAGGGGAGAGCCGAGTCCTGTGGCCGGTGCCCTGTGGGTGGCCGGTGCCCAGCGTCCCCACCCGGCTTCCCAGCCACCACCCTGCGGCCGGCTGTCACACGGTCACTGGGGGTGTGGCCCGTGGGCCCCGCAGCTGTCCAGTGACACACATCCAGCCCTGTGACAGGGTCCTTTAGGGTTGGCCTTTCTCTCCTTCGTATTTTAGAGGGAGGGTTGGTGCACGTTCTCAGAATGTGTATGAACTTCTGGCTCGTTTGCTGTCGTGCTGAGCATCCTAAGAGTCAGGGAGAAAGGGTAGAAGCGGGAAAGGTTCTTGCTGCCATCACCATTCAGAGCTGTCACGTTCCTGGTCTGGCACCCGTCCAGGGTGGCCGGCGCCCCTCAGTGATGGGGCTGGGCCCCTGGGTGTGGTGTGACCTGCGGGACCCCAGTGATGGGGCCACCCCTCCTGTTGGCCCCGGGGGGACCTGAGGGCTCATCTCCCTCCTCATTTGTTCCAAAGCAACGTTGGCCCAGAAAGCCAGAGTCGGATCTGCATCGCCATCGAGCCTGCCCAGCTCCTGAAGGGGGACATTATGGTGAGCACCCCCCCTCGCCCATGGGCCAGCGTTGGTGCCGCGCTCTGTCCCTGGCGTTCACGCGGCGTGACCGCCGCCGGGTCACACGCTGCCCCGCTCGCCGGGCTCAGGAGGCAGCTGCTGGCCGCTGGGTGGGCCGTCTCCCGAGGGCGGGCGGGCCCAGGGTGGGGCAGCTGGATCCCAGGGCTGTGGTTCCTCCCGAAAATGACCTCAGGGCTCAACAGGCTGCGGAGAGAAAAATGCTGGGAATGTTCTTTGCTGTTGGCAGAGGTCCCTGGAGAGGGTGGGGCAGGTCCCCTCGGGTTGGCCCCGTCTGCTTAGTGTCTGAGAGGCTGGGAAGCTCACTCCCAGACCCGGGTCTAGCCTCCCCGGTCCCCATGACCCGCAGGCCAGGCATGTGCTGTGTGCGGCCCTGCCCGCGTGTGGCAGGCTGCCCGGCACTGGGCGCTCACCGGGGCGTGGGGCTGCGGGGCTGCGGAAGCGCCGGTGTGGAACCAGGTTCAGGCCTGTTCCGGGTGAAGGTTCAGATCGCAGCCTTTCGTTTCTCGCCAAGGACCTGACAGCAGTCCCGCCCGCCGCCTGCAGGCCCCAGGCCGGGGTGGCCAGGGCCACCTTGCTGGGCGCAGGGCTGCCCGCCGTCCCCGGTCTCCCCAACGGCCTCGTGTGCTCCCCGGTTTCCCTTCTGTGATTTTGCCGAGTCCGCCTGGTGTGCAGACACGTTTGCTGTCCAGATCGGTGGCGCAGGCTGAGGCTGCGGCCGGTGTCCCCACGTCCAGTGTGACGTGGTTGCACAGGCACTTGGGAGCGTGGGGCTGGGCCTGTTACCCTTCCGGGGAGTCGCTGCCGCTAGGAGGCAGAGGGGGCGTCCGCCCCGCGCGGCCGGCTGAGCTCAGCTCCCCCCTTCCCTGCACACCGGCCCGTCTTACCGTGAGCTGAGCGGCGCGAAGGTCAGCCTGCCGTCTGCCTCGGGAAGGGCGGGGCCTCGGGGTTCAGTAAACACGCCAGGCGTTATGTAACCTGGTGGGGCAGGTGCAGGGCAGGCCCATCGCAGCCTGGCCGGCGTCCAGAGCCTGGTGCCCGGCCACCCCGCCCCGTCCTGCGTGCCTGGTCCTGCTGCCTGCGCTGTGGCCACTGCAGCCTGTGCCCCCAGCAGGGAGGCTCCGGGACGGGTCCCCCGGCTGAGGCTGCCTCCCCAGGAGCCGGTGCCAGCAGACAGCACCGCTGCGCGTGGATTCCCCCGAGGCCCCGGTGCCACAGCAGGTTCAGGGGTCCGGACCTCCTGCCCCGCACTGGCCGCCCGGCCGCGCGTCTTGTCATCGGGCTCTGCTGCGCCCGCCCTGTGCTGGCTGTCAGCGCCTTTCTGTCTGCGTCTGCCTCTCCTGTGAGGCTGGTCTCCCGCGAGCACAGCACCTGGCCGGACCCCTGGCCCCTCTCTTCCTCTCCCTCTGCGTCTCTCGTCTGCCCCAGCCCGTCTGCTGCTAACCTGGCGCAGATGGAGGCATGCCACCTGTCGCCTGCTTCTTCAGCGAGAAACGGAAAGGCTTTAAGTTGAAAGACTTTAGGTGACACCATCCTCCAACCCATTGTTCAGATTTCGCAGAACGAGGGCACGGGATTTCACTCAGCAGGTGTCTCCAGAGAGACTGTCACCTCTGGTGGGTGTGGCCCCGGCTCTGGGGCCGAGGACTGGCACCGTGCGCTGCGGCTCCACTGGGCCAGCCCGAGGGGGGCGCCGGCTGGGCCCACCGTGACAGGCGCCCTGGCCCTGGCCTGGCCCTGCTCCTGACGCCCCGCCAGCCGCCCCGCGGGGACCCGTCCTGCGCACCCCGCAGCCACCTCCGGAGGGGCCGCCACGCAGCTGCCACGCTTCCCTCCCGCAGGTGAAGTGCTACCACAGGAAGTGCCGCTCGGCCACGCGCGACGTCATCTTCCGCCTGCAGTTCCACACGGGGGCCGTGCAGGGCTGCCGCCTGGTGCTGCGCAAGGAGGACCTGGACGGCGCCTGCGAAGGTGGGCGAGGGCCCCGCAGCACCTCCGGGCTCTCCTGTCCCCTCCCCCCGTTGCCCGGCTGGCAAAATGATGACCCACTCGGGGACACGGACGGTTGACCCAGCGAAACACCCTGGAGAAACGGACCCACGGACGATTCCCTGTGCTGGGGACACTGGGCGGCTCCAACTGTGCCGTCCAGGTCACACTGAGGGGACACAGTTTCTCCCTGTCCCACCGCGGGGAGGCAGTCTGTCCTGGTGACACCGTGGGGACGCAGTCTGTCCTGGTGAAACCGTAGGGACACAGTTCGTCCTGGTGACACCGTGGGGACGCAGTTCCTCCCTGTCCCACCACAGGGACACAGTCTGTCCTGGTGACACTGCAGGGATGCAGTCTGTCCTGGTGACACTGCAGGGATGCAGTTTGTCCTGGTGACGCTGCGGGGACATAGTCTGTCCAGGTCTCACCACAGGGACACAGTCTGTCCTGGTGACACTGTGGGGACATAGTCTGTCCGGGTCTCACCGTGGGACACAGTCGGCCCCTGCCCGTTGGCCCCTCCTGCCTCACGTGCTGGCACCCGTTTCTGTTCCAGATGACCGCTTTCCGGCCCATGGGAAGGTCGAGCTGGTGTTCTCCACCACCCCTGACAGGGTTCAAGGTGGGTCAGGGCGGGGCATTGGCCGGCGTGGGTGACCCTCTGTCGGGCCTCTGTCCCGCCTCCTACCGGTGCCCATGTTTGCAAGCGTGTGACCCCAGGACATCAGACAGCAGGAGGTGGGGCCTGGGTCCCTGAAGTTCTGTCCCTCCTTCTTGGGACGTGACACGGATGTTTACTCTTGTCCTTAATGAACAACCAGACATCTCCAAGTAAGATTAGATGTTCTCTAGTCTGCGAACGTTTACGTTTGAAACGGTTCTCTTTCTTCTAAAAAGACAGAGGCATCAGCCTAGCATCAAGGCTCATGGTGCATTTCCAAGCCCGAGACCCATGTGCGTGAACATCCTCAGTGGTTATTTTTTTAAGAGTTTATTTTTACCTGGCTGGTGACTCAGTGGACCCAAAGGCCGCTGGTTCGATTCCCAGCCAGGGCACATAACCAGGTTGCAAGCCAGGTCTCCAGCCAGGTCCGTAGCTGGAGGCAGGAGAAAGGCAACTGTACATGGATGTCTCTCCCTCTCTTTCTCTCTCTCTCCCTCTCTGTCTAAAAATCTTTTAAAAAAGGAGTTTATTTTTAGAGAGCGGGGAAGGGGAGGGAGAAAGAGGGAGAGAAACATCCATGTGTGGTTGCCTCTTGCGCACCCCCAACTGGGCACCTGGCCGGCAACCCACACCTGTGCCCTGACTGGGGATCAAACCCTTGGTCGCAGGCCGGCACTCAGCCCCCCGCTTTGTGAAATAGGCCCCTACCCCGGGGCTCCGTGTCCCCGACGGAGGCAGGGAGTGCGGTGCCAGGCTCCGGGCTCACAGGCCCCGTGGCTGCCTCAGGTGGCCTGCAGGGCCGCCGGGGCCTGAGCCTGGGCCTGGCCACCTTGCTTCTGGGTCTGGTTGCCCGGGGGCTGGTCTGGGTCTAGGAAAGGCTGTGGGTGGCCGTGTGTGAGGACACAGCCCTCGGAGCCCGGAGCCCCGATGCAGTGGACAGAGGGCCAGCGCTTACCTCCCCTTGCTGGGGAGCAGCTCTGGCTGCATGTGGCTCAGGCTGCTCCCACGGCGTGTGGGCACTGCCGGCTGGGCAGGACGGGCTGACCGTGTCCCTGTCCGTGTCCCTGTCTGTGTCCCTGACCATGTCCCTGACCGTGTCCCTGACCGTGTCCCTGTCCGTGTCCCTGACCGTGTCCCTGTCCGTGTCCCTG
>PVIW01007951.1:22500-66476 GCA_004026585.1 Noctilio leporinus | reverse complement strand
TGATTAGTCTTGTTGAGGTTTATCAATTTTATTGATCTTTTCTAAAAATAATTTTTGGCTTTGTTAATTTCCTCTATTATTTGTTTTCTATTCCACTGTTTTCTCCTCTTTTTAATTCTCTTCCTTCTACTTATTTTGAGTTTATTTTACTCTTCTTTTTAAAAAGCTTTTAGAATCTAAGATCACTGACTTTAGAACTTTCTTCTTTTCTGATATGTTTACATTTAGATTGGTAAATGTCCCTCTGAGCAGTGCTTTAGTTGCATCATACAAATTTTGATATGTTGCATTTTCATTATCATTCAATTCAAACCTTCCCTAGTGATTTATTTCTTAGTGGGTTATTAAGGTTATTTAGAAGTGTGTTAATTTCCAAATATTTGGGAATAGTTTTACTTTCCTCATTCTTATTGAATTCTAATTAATTTCATTAGAGTCAGAGAATATACTTTGTAAGATCAAGACCTTTTGAAGTTGATTGAAACTTGGTCCAAAGTATGGTCCAGAATATAATTTATTTTGGTGGATGTTCCACGTACCTTTGAAAAGAATATATATCCTACAGTTGTTTGTTGTAGTGTTCTATAAATACCAATTAGGTCAAGGTGGCTGGTGGTGATGTTCAGATCTTTTATATCCTCAATGACTTTTAAAATTTATTTGTTATGCAAATTACTGAGGGAGGATTTTTAAATTTTCAACTCTGATTGAAGATTTGTCCAGTTCTTCCTTTAGTTTTGATAATTTTTGTTTCATGTATTTTATGTTAATATTAGAGGCATACTACATGTTGATGATTTTTATGTTTTCTTGGCAAATTG
Organism: Noctilio leporinus; assembly: GCA_004026585.1. Taxonomy (NCBI): domain Eukaryota; kingdom Metazoa; phylum Chordata; class Mammalia; order Chiroptera; family Noctilionidae; genus Noctilio; species Noctilio leporinus. Next base: position 65,655 of record PVIW01007951.1, on the reverse strand, counting down.
TCCCTTTTACTCTCTTGATGTTTAATAATACCCCTTGTCTTAAAGTCTACTTTGTCTGATATTAATATGGCCACTTCTTTTTTTTTGCACTTACTATTTACATAGCATATCAATCTTTTTTTTTTTTTAAGATTTAATTAATTATGTTTTAAGGAGAAGGGCAGGTAGAGAGGAAGAAAGGGAGAGAAACATCCATGTATGGTTGCCTTTCACCTGCCTCCAGCCAGAGATCTGGCTGGAGACCTGGCTTGCAACCTGGTTATGTGCCCTGACTGAGGAATTGAACCAGTGACCTTTGGGTTCACAGGTTGGTGCCTAATCTGCTGAGCCACCAGCCAGGGCCCTCTGATCTCCTTTTTATCCCTTTAGTTCTTGCCTGACATAGGGTTATTTAATTTGAAATAATTTTTAACATTCTGCTTTATGTGCTTTTAAAGTATACCTATTAGTATTATTTTTAGTGATTACTCTAGGGATTGATTACAGTATGCATTCTTAACTTATTAAAGTTTCCTTTGTGTTAATATTTTACCAGTTTATATACAACGTAAGGAATTTGCATTGAATTTCATTTATCTCCCATTCCTTTGGCTATTGTTAAGTAATTTACATATTTTGTACACTGAAAAATATATTACTATTTCTTTTTTGCCTTAAACGATCAATTGTTTTTGAGGGAAATCAGGAGAAGGAAATATAGTGTTTTATATTTACCAGAGAGATCTGATGCTTTTATATTTACCAGAAAAGGACAACTTGTGTCATTTTCTGTCACCCCAAAGAACTCCCTTTAAGCATTTCTTGTAGCTCATGCCTGCTGATAACATATTGTCTTCTTATCAAAAAAAAAAGAAAGAAAGAAAGAAAGAAAGAAAGAAAGTCCTTATATTGCCTTTATAAAGTATTTGAGGTTAACAGGGTATGTTTCTTATTTAACACTTTAAAGCTCCATTTTTCCTGCTGAAAAGTCAGCCATCATTTTGATCATTGATTCCTTGTGTAAAGTGCATCTTTTTTTTTTTTTCTTTTTTCTTTTCCTGGCTGCTTTCAAGTTTTTCTCCTTGTGTTTGGCCTGCAGAGAATTGATTATGCTCTGTCCATGTGTAGTTCTTTGTGCTTATCCTGCTTGGGATTCATTGGGTTTCCAGGGTCTGTATGTGTTTTCTACAAAATTGGGGGACATTTTTGTCATAATTTCTTTACATATTTTCCTCCACATTTCTCTTTCATTCTGGGATTTCAATTACATACAGGTTATACAGCATCATATTGTCCCATAGGACACTGAGGATCTATTCCTTTAAAGTATTTTGTCTTTCTATTCTTCAGATTAGATAATATCTATTGATCTCTTTTCAAGTTTACTACCCTTTCTTCTGTCCATTCCAATCTAATGTCAAGCTTATCCAATGAAGTTTTCATTTCAGATGCTTTGTTGTTTAGTTCTAGAAATTCTGTTTGGTTCTATGTCTTAGACATATGTCTTTCATTTTTCTATCAATATTTTCCATCTGGTAATTAATACATTATGATTATATTTTCCTTTAAGGTCATTAAAATAGGTATAAAAGCTTTAAAGTCTTTTCCTTTACCCTCACCCAAGGACATGTTTTCATTCCTTTCATAGAGCAAGAGGGAGGGATAGAGGAAGGCTGAGATAGAAACATCAATGAGAAAGAGAAACATCAACTGAACCTGTAACCCTGAATTTTATGGGACAGCACTCTGACCAGCTGAGCCACACTGGCCAGGGCAGTTTTAAAATCTTTATCTGCTCATTCTACCCTCTGGGTCATCCTGATAGCAGTTTCTTTCTTAAAAAAAAAACCAAAACAAACAAAACTGTGTGCCCCAACCATGGATTAAACCCACAGTTTAGGTATGTTCCCTAACTGGGGATTGAATCCACAATCTTTGGTGTACAGAACAGCACTCCATTCAACTGAGCCATCTGGCTAGGACAAAAAGCAAAAAGAAAAAACCATACTTTTTAAAGGTATGATTGATATACAAAAAGCTGTACATATTTAATGTGTACAACTTGGCAAGTTTAGAGATAAACATACATGCATGAAACCATCACCAGAATCTATGCCATAAACCTGTCTGTCACCACCAGGCACTGTTTCTGTTAAGGACTCTTGTGTGGACATTTTTCTTTTTCTTTGTATACATAATTCTTTTTACTGTTGTGGATATTATAAATGATTGTGCTATAAAGACTCTGAATTCTGTTACCTTGCTCCCTAATCTGTTGTTTCTTGTTCAAGTAGGCAGTTAATTTGGTTAGACTCAAATTCCAAACTGTTTCCTTAATGAGTAGCAGCTAAAATCTCTGCCCAGTTTCTTCAAGTTATTAACTGTTGCATCTTTGCTGGGCTCCTTTAGACTTTACCCCATATAGATTAGCTCAAAGGTCAGCCAAGGATTTGTATGGCATTTCTTGGCACATTTTGGATCCCTGCCTTGCAGCTTCCTCCTTTCTGGGACAGCCCTAACTTCCATCCCCTTATTCCCCAAACAATAAGACTGTGCCTTTCTTCTTGATGATAGGTGCTTTGCAGCTTCTGGACTGAGAAGTACTTCCAGGCCAGAAGTATTAGAAGTCACATACACAAAAATCTCAAATGTTGCAGTTCCCTTCTTTCAAGAGCAGCTCCCCTATAGCTTCAGCTTGATTATCTCACCACCTTCAAATAGCTGGGTTATTTTTACATATTTTATCCACAGTTTATTATTATCTTCAGGACTTTTAGTCTATTATAGGCTCCTTCCACCATTACCATAAAGGTAGAGGCTATTGGTTAGTCTTGCCCCTGTAATACCTTTATCAAAAAGGAAAATATTTGCTAATAATTTATCTTTGTCCATTGCTATTTCCCCATAAATCTTAAGTGGTTATATTTTTAAAAACATTCTTTTGTTCTATCCCTTCTTCAAATGAGATAATAAGATAGAATTAGGTAGTTTCTGAATTATGTAATGTCTTCAGAATGCTATACATATACAACATATGCTGAAATGTGATAAGAGAAGTGTGTGTGTGTGCACACATGCATACACACAGAAAAGCTATAGGAGGTCAGAGGAGGAAGAGAACACAGGTGATTTTCTAGAGAAGGTCACCCTTAAGCTAGTTTTGAAAAGGTGACAGGAATTTAGTAGCCAGAGCTGAGAGAGACAGAACATTCTAGAAAGAATACTGTAAGCAATGCCAAAATGTGGGAGGTTGGAGGGTTAAGTCTTACTAGTTAAAGCTATTATTTATAACTCATTATTTAAAAGTTCATGACATGAACATACTGTTTGCTATACATGACAATATGAGCAAATCTAATTTTTAAAAAGTCTAAATACAAATACATACATACTATAGTAATCCATTGATGTGAAGTTCGATAACAGAATAGCAGCTGGCAATAAGATTGAGGACATGGCCACCTGTGAGCACTAGGAGTGCCTGGGCAGGAGCTGGGCTCTTGCTGCGCTCTACTTACTCTGGATGTTGGCCACTCACAGCGTCCATGTGGTGACGATGTGTCAACTGATAACCCTATGATATATCCCTTTTCAAAAATGAAAGCTATGCTTTAATAAAATATTTATGTAAGAACAATATATTTCTGATATGAAAAAAGTTTATGTGGAATTATTTATATTAATTCATGAATTCCTCAGAACAGCCACAGAGAGGATCAGTGATTCTGAATCTTATGTGAAATTGGATTATCTAAATGTGAATGACCATGATGTAAAATAATGTTATTGCTTCGTACACAAAGTTTAACATAATTCAAGTTACCCCAAGTTTAAAAATGAAACATAATTTTATTTTTGTTCATAGCTGGTTGCAGTCCAAGTGAACTGAAGTTATAGTTACGCTGAAGTTTCCACAGAGGCACTACTTGAGTAAATAAAACTGCCTTGTGCTATTAAGGATATGAGTTCAGTAACTGTAACAAATGACAGTAGATTAACCATGACAATAACTTTCTTTCACATCACAATCTGAGCATAAATCATCTGTGGCTGATACAGCGGCTCTCCAGTGCCAGGTCTCTTGCACTTGCCATTATTGCTCTATTTCCTGAACAGGGAGTTTTCCTTCTGATTACCTAAGGTGGCTGCTGTGCTCCCACCATCATGTCTACATTTGGTCCAGCCAGTAGAATCATTACAATTCCTATACTGCTGGGCAGACTCTCATCACAAAGACAAATGAAGCTACAAGGGAGGCTGGGAAGTGTAGTTTCTGGCTGGGTAGCACATTAAAGGTCAGCCAGCAGTCTTTGTCATACTTGCCGTTCTTTATCTGGCTGTCTTGAATTATGTGAGCTGAGAATTATGAAATGCCTCCAGAAACAAATCCTTTACATAAAATTCAGCTGCCTTGCAAATAAGAATATCCCTGTTTTACAGAAGATAAAACTGAGGCTCAGAGAAGTTAAATGACTTCCCCCCTGCACATTACTAATTATTGACAGAGTTAGAACTCAAATCCAGTGTTCTGAGCCCAGGAATCTTGCTTTGATGTTACAGGTGGCTTTCAAGGTTTTGTTTGTTTGTTTGTTTGTTTAAGATTTTATTAATTATTTTTAGATAGAAGGGCAGGGAGGGAGGGACGGAGGAACATCAATGTATGCTTGCCTTTCACCTGCCTCCAGCTACGGACCTGGCTGGAGACCTGGCTTGCAACCTGGTTATGTGCCCTGGCATTGAACCAGCAACCTTTGGGTGCACAGGCTGGCGCCTATCCACTGAGCCACCAGCCAGGGCTCTAGGGAGTTTTTATTCTATTCCAAGAATGCTGGTAAACCTTAGTCTTAGCGAAAGTGAGACCCCTAATGTACCTAAGTTAAATGGCCCTGGGAAAGGAGTGGGGTAGGGGGCAGAGTGATAGGGCTTTACTCTGAGAACAGAGGGGCAGAGCTGGTGACCTGAGCTGTTTTTGGCTGTAAAGGTTCAAGGACTGAGGACACAAGAAAATAGAGTAAAAAGCATTGGGCCATGAAACAGTGGCATGCATTTTTAGCTTTGTCTCAGAACTAAGAGGCAGATTAGATATGCGCCCTAGCTATTTTCCCTTCCTGATCTTTAGTTTCCAGTCCATAAAGAGGGGAGGAGGGTTGGGGCAGGGTTGCTGAATATGGTCGTGTGGGTTGTGTACAATTTTTTAAATTTACCAATCAGATCCTGTTTCAGAATAGAGAGGTGCAGCATAGCTTCAATCCTAATCCCTTCCTATCTTGCAGAAATACTACTGGTAAGTTATCAAAATATTGGGATTTTTCAGAAACACTACAAAATTTGGAGGGAAGACAATCAAGCAGGCATTGTTACCTTTTTTCTCTTCTAACAAGGGAACTTGGGAGAAACAGGTGAAATTGGAAAATAAATAATGTGTCTGCCTTTTCATGAGAGGAGTGCAGTCTTCAGGTTTCCACCAAAATGTTCCGAAGTCTCTGGGGATGGGGGTAGGGAGGGATAGGTAAAGCAAACCCTGATATAGGATGTTCATCAGAATCTTAGGAAAGAGAGGAAAGCCTATGTATTTTTAGATGTTTTATTTTTATTTTTAAAAGATTTTATTTATTATTATTATTTTTAATTCCCTTGTGTTTCTAGTTTTATTTTTTATTTTATTATTTTTAAAGATTTTATTTTATTATTTTTAGAAAGAGGGGAAGGGAAAGAGGCAGAAAGGGAGAAAGACATCAATGTAAGGTTGCGTTTCACCTGCCTCCAGCCACAGACCTGACTGGAGACCTGGTTTGCAACCTGGTTATGTGCCCTGGCTGGGGAATCAAACCTGCGACCTTTGGGTTCGCAGGCCGGCGCCTTATCCACTGTGCTACCAGCCAGGGCCCTATTTATTATTTTTAGAGAGAGGGGAAAGACAGAGGGAGAGAGGGAAAGAGACATTGATGTATGGTTGCCTTTCACCTGCCTCCAGCTACAGACCTGGCTGGAGACCTGGCTTGCAACCTGATTATGTGCCCTGGCTGGGAATCGAACCAGTGAACTGACCTTTGGTTCTCAGGTTTAAAATGTTTTAATCCTCACCCAAGGATATGTTTATTGATTTTAAGAAGGGAAAGAGAGAAAGAAAGACATCAATGTGAGAGAGAAGAATCTATTGGTTGCCTCTGACATGCACCTCAACCAGGGATCGAACCTTCAACCTAGGTGTGTGCCCTGATTGGGAATCAAACCCACAACTTTTTCTGTTGTAGGGATGATGCTCCAACTAACTGAGCCACCAAACCAGGGCAAAGCCTGCATACGTTCTAAAATAGAGGCTTCTCCCAAGTCCTCAGGTAAGAAAAAGGAAGAGAAAACCCAGCATAAGGAATCCTCTAGTGCTAATGGGAGAGGAAGCACACTGGTACCGGACAATGGGGAACATACTATATCAGAGCAAGTAGAATGTCTGGGCAGAGCTGCCTAAGTATGTACAAAGGGAAAAGAAGTGATATAGTCACTACACTGATTTATTATATGAATGTCAGTATTTGATCCAAAGCTAACAAAAGTGAAGGAAGGGAGGGAGGCTCATGAGTTACAAAAGAGAAAGCCTAACCTAGAAAAGGACATAACTCAAGGAACAAAAGGAATTTTTCTCACAATTTCTTCACATTATAGCACAGCTTGATAGGACTGTAAATTAAGTAAAACTAGACCTCAACCATGAGATGATAAAATAGCAGAATGAGATCAAAAGGGAGTTTGCAGACATAAGGAAACAAATTGCCAAAATACTTAGTGGAATTAATAAATTATTAATAGAACCAACACTGCTGAATGTTGAAATAGTGACATGGAGAAAAGACTGTAAGCACAGTAAATGTGGAGGGAAAAACTAAAGGAAATTAGTCAGAAGCTAATAGACATGTATATTAGTTTGTTACAGGCTAAGCTGCTATAACAAAGAAATTTAAAAAGTACAATGCCTGAAGTTGGTTAGTTTAGTGCTCACTCACTAGAATCCCCAGGTGAGAAGTCCAAGGCTGGCAGGACAGCTCTGCTCCATGAAGTTATTCAAGATATGGTTTCTGCTACCTTGATGCTCCATCATCTCCTTATTCCTATGGTTACAGACACTGATTTCAATGGTTGTAGCTGGCCCCTTTCCACACCCATTTTTCAGCCCAAATAAAGGATAAAGATAGGGCAAGCACTCTTGGGAGCTGGCCCAGAGGTTATACTTACCTCTCCTGCTCACACCTTATTGGTCTGAATTTGGTCACATGTCCACATTTAGCCACCCGGGACAGTGGGAACCATAGTCTAGAACCGGATAGACATGTGCTCAGATAAAATTCAGGGTGTTCTATTCTTAAATGATCCAAGAGAGAATGAATAGTTAGGTGTCGAAATATGAAAGATAAAGATGAGCCCACATTTAAAGGTGCTTGGTGTCCCTAAAACAGAGAAACCCAACAAATGACAGAGAAGATGTATCAAATGATATGGTGTAAAAAAAGATTTTTCCATAAGTGAAGAAAGAACTAAATCTGTAGGTGAAAAAGCAACAACAATGAATTCCAGAAAAATTCAATTTAGAATATTTTCCTTAAATGTGTTTCCTAAGTTAAATACCTGACCTTTAAAGATAAAGAATGCTTCAAACATTCAGGCAGAAAGAAAAATCACCTATGAGGAGTAAAAAAATAAGGCTGGCATCAGATTTCATAATACTCATTATAGAAGACCATGATGCAGTATCTACAAAGTTTTGAGAAGAGAAAGGATGACCCTGAGTATATTCAGGTATAAGTGCTCAGAGAAGTAAAATGCCCATGAACACTTGGAAAAAACTGCTTGATAACCAAAGCCTGGCAATAAGGAAATCAATCAAAGTAAAGAAGTCAAGCATAGAGAAAACAGGACAAAAGGACTTTTGATGATCATTGGATCCATTTACAGGCAGAACTAATACTAAACCATCATAGCAATTATGGTTTCAAAACAATGTGAATATTATAAATCTGGGCAGTATAAAATTAATAATATAATTTTAAAAACCAGAGGCAAGGGAGAGGGGATGGGAGTAGCAATAGAGTTCCAGTGCTCCCATCATTTGAAACTGGGCTGTGATCTAAAATCAAAACATGTGAAAAAATATATAAATGTTTTTAATAAGCATCTATATGTAACTAAGGAACAAAGATGCACAAACAGTATACTGCCTGTGGGCTGACCACCTGTTTTTGTAAGGAAAGCTTTATTGGAACATCACTTCACCCTTTTGCTTACATATTGCTTATGCTACTTTCCAGCTATCACAATGGATCTGAATAGCCTAAAATATTTACTGTCTGACCCTTAATGAAAAAATGGACCAACCCCTTGCAGAGGAATTTTTTTAACACACAGGAATCTTGTGGTAAAGAAATATTTATTTGAGGTTTAATAATTTGTTGGGTTTAATTCAGCCATTTTCCCTCCTATTAAATTCATGTCAAATTAATAGTGTAATATAAATTCTATTTTTTATAAAATAATATATCAAGTATTCCAGAGATGTCAGGGATAATGGGTCAACTAATGCAATTGGGCGTGCGTTTCTAAACTTGTATTTTTGTGTTTTTCTGCATTATTTGAAATCTTTATAATGAATATATATCATTATTATCAGAATAATAAAATAAAATGGGTTTTCTATTTGAAAACACAGGAAGCAAATACACCAAGATATTAACAATGATTTATTCTGGCTGACAGGAATTTAATTGCTATTTTCTTCTTTAAGAGTCTCTGTTTTTTAAATATTGAAAAAATGCTAAGCTATTGTAAAAGGTTTAGGCATAAAGTGATAGAGTTCTGAATTATAGTTTTAGAAATAGTGATAAAATACCAGCTATGAGACAATGGTCTATTTAAAATATGACTCTTTTATACTATGACATTCCATATTACACAAACTCCAAAGCATGGTTCCACATAAAATATAAAGCATGACATTAAGGACTAGCCAGATGATATTCAACTTCTATTAGGCAATCATCACATTTATAAAGCTGGTATCTTTAATTTTCATTTATCTCAATCTATCTCTCCAGTCCCATTCCCCCAACCTACCTTCCCAATACACACAACTCACTCCAGTCGCATAGAGCTCCTCCCATTTGATGAAATCTCTATGTATTTGTATGCTACTTCACTTGGTCTCCACCATTCTTTCTACCTCTAATTGTACCCTCCTCTCCACATGACAGAATTCAATGCTGCTTTTAAGGTGCAATTTAAATATTAGTTGCTGCAGTACATCTCAACCTCAGCTACACATTGGAACCACCTGGGAGCTTTATAAAAATACCAAAGTCCAGGCTCCAGCCCAGCTATTCAGATTTAATGGACCAGGGTTAGGGCCCAGGCAGTAGTATTTTTAAAAAGCTCCCTGAGTGACTCTTAACACACAGCCAGGGTTGATAGTCACTGCAAAGCCTCATGCCGTACCAGCAGGCAGAGTTAATTACTCCCTCTTCTGCACTCTCACAGCCCCAAGCTTTTCCATTGCTCATGAAATTTAATGCTTATTGTATTAAAGTTAGTGTGATATAGTAAGTGCTCAGTAAATGCTGAAGGTTGTTACATTCCTCCTCCCTCCATCTGAGCCTATTCAGAAACGGTAATTTTTACCATGGGAACAGGGCAGGAGAGCAGGCTCAGGTTTCGCATCCAGTGACACTGTCTTTGGGATTTATTTCTCTAAACTTGCCAAGATGTCACCTCCCCTCCATGCCTCTACACAAGCACGCACACCGGTCATTGCCTTTTCTGTATAGCCCTTGGGTTTGGTTTTTACATTGGAGAGACTGATGCAATTTGAATAATTAAAGAAATCAGCATTATGAACATGCTGACTGCCTGACAGAATCCAAATATCATCTGCCTTCTGCCCTGTCCTTTGTGTCATACTTTACATGGTGTTTTATGTTAGATTCTGCCACTTTAGCAGGTTGTCAGGTGTACTTTGTCAAAAAGGCTTTCAGAATATCCAGATAAATTGTGCTGGGTGCCCTGAAATGGTCAAACCTGTATTTTATATCTTCACAGCACTTGACAATTTTATTTAAGTTGACTTTCTTCCTCCAATTTACCTTTGCCTCCCTGCTCCTCCTATCCGTCAGAGAAGTGGAGCCCTGCCATTTTTGATGCTGAATATCCCCAGCTCTGTATGTGCCCTGCCTGGGGTACAGTATATTGGGTGATTATCTCAGCCTCACTGATTAGGGGGAGATCTTGGGAGCTACTTGTGTCTGGAGTTGAGGCCTGAAGGGAAGAGCTGACTATGAGGATGAGACCAAAATGGATCAAGACGGAGCTTCCAGGATAATCTCTTGAGCTCTTCATTCTCATGAAGGCCAGGCTCATAGAGCGCTCCGTTTCCTCTCCAAACTCACCTGGAAGGAAATATTGCACTTGCAATCTTTTCACTTGCAGTCTTCTTTCCTTAAAACATCCTATTTTAAACTGTCCTCACCAAACATCATAAAAGGGTTGGGTATTCATGGGATGGTAGCTTCTTACAGCTTACCTTAAGTCCCACATCCTGGCTGTAGGGCCCTAACGAGGTTGCCCACACAGCATTTCTCAGCCAACAGATACTTATTTTGTAAAGTGATTCCCCCCCATCTTCATGAAACTTTCCCTTTCTTTTTCCTTATGGTCACATGACCTTGATGAGCAGTAAGATGCAGTACATTTGACTCCAATGGAAAATTTCACTGATGTGAGATCAGATTAATTTTAAAATTGTATAATTTTAAGTGTGTAGATCGAGTGTATACGTAGCATATTTTTAAGTGTGTATATCTAATATATTGTATAACCCGAAACAAACCTACTTACCCATGGGTGGCAAACACAAGGCCCATGGGCCGAATCTGGCCATCCACCTTGTTTTATCTGGCTTGGCACCTTCCAACCGGCATCTTAACTGTTAAGGGTTCCTACCTGACTCGCTTAACTGTTGAGTGGTTACATTTATACAGTCCTTAAATTACTTTCGGCCCTTTGAAGGCAACCATGATGCTGATATGGCCCCAAGTGAAAATGAATTTGATACTCCCGTACTAACCTTTCTGTCTTGGTTCTTTACTAGTTAAATAACAAACTGGTAACTAGTTCTCTTGGAAGCTATATAAATGAATTGATGTTTGGAAAATTACTTGAAAATTTAAATCAGTCTAGTCCTATCAAACAGTTGCATCTTCCCTGTTAAGAGGGCCCAGGTAATTCAAACCTTCCTATAATAAAGGTAAAAATATTGTCCTTGGGCTATGAACTAAATGTGATTCATACACAATACATATAGTCTTTGACATCAAGACACCATTTAATAGGAACAGTTCATATTTTTAACTACGATAAAAGCATTCTATGACTTTGGGAAAAGTATTCATCTATTGTAACTGATCTAGATATCATGCCTTTGACCTCTGAATGTTGACTGATATATTTATTTTTAAATTATTTCAGGTTTTTTATTTTTATCCTTAAAACTCTAATATGTATTTCCTGGGAAATTTGCTTATACAAAATTGTGCTTTATTCAAAATTCCTTCTGCCAAGATTTAGCACTTTTATATTGTAGTCATTAAAATTGAACAAAATCTTAATGTTCCTTTATTAACTACTATACTGACTTTGCATAGGGAAAAACATAACATGTTAATTGGATTTAATTAACTATTTTAAATTACACAAACTCCTGACAGTAGACAATAGCACAGGGTACTCATGAGCAATAAAATTGTAGCCAATGTTGCTACTTTATTAAAACTTAATGAAACTATTCATAATCTTATTTATTGTTTACAAGAAGAAAACTGTTCATTTTGAAAGTAAAAATGTCTGCTGAAACCAAATTTTTGACCATCTAGGTGAAGGTTCAGAAGTTAATAACAGGGTCAACCATAACCAACCTCACAGTTCTGCCAGCTTCTCATCGCACGGACCCCAATTTTACCCCCATACCAGTCTTACAGGAGGATGCCAGAAGAGGTGAGTGATTCAATAACCATGTTACATGTCCAGGAATCTAAAGGAAGGAGCATGAGGTAGGGTTGGGAGCCTGAGTTTGAATTCTGGCTCAGAAATTAATTCTCCTAGGTGACCTCAGATAAGTCCAGTTCTCACTCTGGCCTGACAGGGTTGGACTGATGAGATCACTAGAGTCCCTTCCTCTTCGTTTTCTTTTTAATTATATTTTATTGATTATGCCATTGCAGTTGTCCTGATCTTTCCCCCTTTGCCCCTCCATCCAGTACTCCCACTCCCTCAGGCAATCCCCCCTTATTGTTCATGTCCATGGCTTATGCATGTACATTTTCTGGCTACTGCATTTCCTATAATGTACTTTTCATCCCCATGGCTATTCTGTAACTACCTCCAGAATACTTCTTGTACTTCTTAATCCCCTCACCTCTTCACCTATTCTTCCCCACCCATCCCATCTGGCAACCATCAAAACATTCTCTGTGTCCATGATTCTGTCTCCGTTCTTCTTTGCTTAACTTGTTTTTTAGATTCAATTGGTGACAGATACGTACTTTTTGTCATTTTATTGTTCATAGTTTTGACCTTTTTCTTAAATAACTCCCTTTAACATTTCATATAATGGTTTGGTGATGATGAAGCCCTTTAGTTTTTTCTTATCTGGGAAGCTCTTTATCTGCCCTTTAATTCTAAATGATAGCTTTGCAGGGTAAAGTGATCTTGGCTGTAGGTCCATGCTTTTCATGACTTTGAATATTTCTTGTCAATCTGGTCTAGCCTGCAAAACTTCATTTGAAAAATCAGCTGACAGTCTTACGGGAATTCCCCTGTAGATAACTAACTTCTCTCTTACTGCTTTTAAGATTCTTTTTTTTATCTTTAATCTTTGACATTTTAATTATGATGTGTCTTGGAGTGGGTCTCTTTGCATCCATCTTGTTTAGGATTTTCTGTGCTTCCTGGACTTGTATGTCCATCTCCTTCACCAAATTAGTGAAGTTTTCTTTCACTATTTTTTTTCAAATAAATTTCCAATTTCTTGTTCTTTCTTTTCTCCTTCTGGCACCCCTATGATGTGAATGTCAGGCCTCTTGAAGCTGTCCCAGAGGCTGGCGGCTTATACTATCCTCATTTTTTTGGACTCTATTTTAAAATTCTTGTTCTGATTGGTTTTTGGTTTTTGTTTTTGTTTTGTTTTGTTTTTTTGCTTTCTTATGTTCAAAATCATTGATTTGATTCTCAGCTTCATTCACTCTGCTGTTGTTTTCCTGTAAATTGTTCTTTATTTCAGTTAGTGTATCCTTCGTTTCTGACTGAATCTATTTTATGCTTTTGAGGTCTTCACTAAGTTCCTTGAGCATCCTCATAACCAGTGTTTTGAACTCTGCATCTGAGAGATTGCTTATCTCTGTTTCATTTAGCTCTTTTCCTGGAGTTTTGATCTGTTCTTTTATCTGGGCCATGTTTTTTTGTCTCCTCATTTTGGCAGCCTTTGTTTCTATGTATTTGGTAGGGTTGCTTTGATTCTGTATCTTGGTAGTGTGGCCTAATGTAGCAGTTGTCCTGTAGGGTCCAGTGGCATGGCCTCTCCTATCACCCAAGCTGGGTACTTGAGGTACATATTTCATGTGGGCTAAATACACCTTCCTCTTGTAGTTGAACTTTGGGAGGGATTTACCCAAGCCAGTCAGCTGCAAGGACTGGCTGTAACCACTGACCACCAACCTCTGCCCTCCATGGAGGATCAGCTGTTCAGGGGCAGGGTGGTGGTGCTCTGACATGGTCTGTGGCTGTTCACTGGATGCACTGGCCCTTGGGTTCCCTGGGGGGTGCAGGCTAAAATCAGCTCCCACCTGTGTTTTGCCTGGGGCCACCCTGCCTGAGCTATAAAGCAATCTGAGATGGCTGCTACTTGTGCTGACCTTGGAGATTCCCATGCAATGCCAAGCTGTGAAACTAGGCTAGTTGCTGTAGCCCTGGACCTGGGGCTCACTGAAGCCAGTTGTTGCTTGCTTGATAGGATTTAGGAAGTTGTGAAGCAGGAGTGAAGACCAGCCATTCATATGAAATAGCATGTTGTGTGGTCCCATCAATTGGGTGTGGCAGAATCTCTAGGAACTGCCAAGGTGGGTCGAACACTGTAAGCCAAGTTGATAGAATCTCAGATATGGCACCACCGGCCAGCTCTGTGTGGAAGGGTTTAGAAAAGGGACAATGGCCTCTGCTCACCTTGATGCCAGATACTTTAATTTTGCCCTGTGTGCTACCCCAGTGTTGGAACTCAGAGGGAGTGAGTCTGAGTAGGTGAGTACATGTGTGGGTTCTTTAAGAGGAACTGTGTGGGCTCCAGCAGTTTCTTCCACTAACTCAGTCCCTGATGGTTTTTGCAGCCAGAAGTTGTGGGAACTTACCTTCCTGGCACTGGAACTCTGGGCTGGTATGGGGCTGGGACTCCTCACTCCTAAGATATCCCTCCCAAATTTTTATCTACTACATGGGCGGTAGATAAAAAATTTTTATCCACATGGGTGGACTCACTCCAAGTCTGCACCCCTCCTAATAACCTGGATGAATGGGGTTTCTTTGATTCTTTAGTTATCAGACTTCTATTCAACTCAATTTCTGATGGTTCTGAGAAATGGTTGTTCTATATTTTAGTTATAATTTGATATATTTGCGCAAAGAGGCAAGCCATGTCTGCCCATGTTGTCATCTCGACCAGACATCTTGTTCTGTTAACTTCAAATCCTCCCCCTTCCACTTCCAAAACCCATTATTCCAAGGAGCTAGTATGAATAACCTGTGGACATGGACAACAAGGGGACTGACTGTGAGAGGGGCAGGGGTAGGTGGGGCAGAGGAGGGGCAAAGTGGAAAAAATGAAACAACTATAATGCAACAACTAATTAATAAATTAATAAAATAAAAAGTCTGACAAAAACTTTTGTCTTTCTATCAACTTAATATTGATTTAGTTGTTGGCATTATTACATATTTAAAGTATTGTGTTTCAGTGATATTACTGGAAGTTTTCAAGATTCTGAGCAGATGTGGTTTCTGATGCTATTCTAGTAGCATTAAAAAATTTTTTTTAAAGATTTTATTCATTATGTTTTATAGAGAGGGGAAGGGAGAGAGGGAGAGAGACATCAATGTATGGTTGCCCTTCACCTCCCTCCAGCCATGGACCTGGCTGGAGACCCGGCCCACAACCCGGCCATATGCCCTGGCTGAGAATCAAACCAGTGACCTCTGGGTTTGCAGGCCAGCACCCCATCCACTGTGCCACCAGCCAGGTGCATTTAAAAATCTTATTTCAATATTTATTATGGAGAAATATGATGCTAGAATTAGCATTTAATATAATTAGTATTTAAACTATGAATGCCTGAGTCCAAATTCTAGTTATTGTGAAACTAGAAGATTTCTAGTTTTTTTTTTAATGTTTTATTTATTATTTTCAGAGAGAGGGTAAGGGAGAGAAGCAGAGGCAACAATCAATGTATGGTTGCCTTACACCTGTCTTCAGCTATGGACCTGGCTGAAGACCTGGCTTGTAACTTGGACATGTGCCCTGGCTAGGGAATTGAACCAGCAATCTAGATTTCTAGGGTTTTTGTTTGTTTGTTTGTTTTTTAAATTTTATTCTTGTTGTATTACATCCATCCCCTTTTTACTCCTCTCTGTCCCTTTCCCCCCCCACCACCACCACCACAAAGTCAATCCCACTTGTTGTCCATGTCCATGGTTCTTCCATACTAGTTTTTTAGAGTAAACAGCTCCCCTTCTTTGCCTCTTCCTCCCCCCACCCACTGTTCCCACTTACCCCTGAAGGTCTATTCACTATACTGTATTCATGTATCTGGTTCTATTTTGCTTGTTGTTTGTTTTGTTCATTATTGTCCTGTAATGGGTGAGATCATATGGTATTTGTCTTTCACTGACTGGCTTATTTCACTAAGCATAATACTTTCCAATTCCATCCATGTTGTTGCAAAGGGTAGGAGTTCCTTCTTTCTTTCTTCTGTGTAGTATTCCATTGTGTAAATGTACCACAGTTTTTTGATATATTCATCCACTGATGGGCACTTAGGCTGTTTCCAGCACTTGGCTATTATAAATAGCACTGCTATGAACATAGGGGTACATCGATTCTTATGAATTGGTGTTTCAGGGTTCTTCGGGTATAGTCCTAGTAGTGGAATTGCTGGATCAAATGGCAGTTCCATTTTTAGTTTTTTAAGGAAACTCCATATGTTTTCCATAGTGGCTGCATCAGCCTGCATTCCCACCAACAGTGCACCAGGGTTCCCTTTTCCCCACATCCTCACCAACAGTTGTTGTTTGTTGATTTGTTGATGATTGCCATTCTAACAGGTGTGAGGTGGTATCTTATTGTGGTTTTAATTTGCATCTCTCTGATGGCTAGTAATGTTGAACATTCTTTCATATCCCTTTGGGCCCTTTGTATGTCTTCCTCAGTGAGTTGTCTGTTCAGGTCCTTTGCCCATTTTTTAATTGGGCTGTCTGTCTCCCTGGTGTTGAGTCGCAAATATGTTTTCCCATACAGTTGGTTCCCTTTTAATTTTGCTGAACCTGGTTTTATTTCTGGGCTCTCTATTCTGTTCCATTGATCTATATGTCTATTCTTATACCAGTACCAGACTGTTTTGATGATAGTAGCCTTGTAGTATAGTTTGATGTCCAGTATTGTGATTCCTCCGACCTTGTTCTTCTTTCTCAAGATTGCTGTGGCTATTCATGGGTGTTTTTGGCTCCATATAAATTTTTGAAGTATTTTTTCTATTTCTGTGAAGTATGTCATTGGTATTTTAATTGGGATTGCATTGAATCTATAGATTGCTTTGGGTAGTATGGGCACTTTAATGATGTTAATTCTTCCCATCCATGAACTGATATATGCTTCCATTTATTTGTATCTTCCTTAATTTCTTTCTTCATTGTTCTGTAGTTTTCTGAGTACAGGTCTTTTACCTCCTTGGTTAAGTTTATTCCTAAGTACTTTATTTTTCTTGTTGCTATGGTAAATGGGATTTGTTTTCTAGCTTCTGTCTCTGATATTTCATTATTGGTATACAAAAATGCTTTTGATTTCTGAATATTGACTTAATATCCAGCTATTTTGCTAAATTTGCTTATTAGGTCAAGTAAGTTTTTGGTGGAGTCTATTGGGTTTTTATATACACTATCATATCATCTGCAAATAATGACAATTTGACTTCCTCCTTTCCAATTTGGATACCTTTGATTCCTTTTTGTTCTCTGATAGCTATGGCTAGAATTGCCAAAATGATGTTGAAGAGAAGTGGGAAAAGTGGACAGCCTTGTCTTATTCCTGATCTTAGGGGGAAAGCTTTTAGTTTTTGCCCATGAGTATGACGTTGGCTGCAGGTTTCTCATATATGGCCTTTATGATGTTGAGGTATGCTCCCTCTATTCCCATTTTGTTGAGTGTTTTTATCATAAATGGTTGCTGTATTTTATCAAATGCTTTTTCAGCATCTATTGATTTGATCATATGGTTTTTGTCTTTCATTTTGTTGATGTAGTGGATTACATTTATTGACTTGTAAATGTTGTACCATACTTGCATCCCTAGGATGAAGCCCACTTTATCATGGTGTATGATCTTTTGAATGTATTGCTGGATCTGGTTGGCCAATATTTTGTTAAGAATCTTAACATTTATGTTCATCAGAGATATTGGCTTATAGTTTTCTTTCTTAGTTGTGTCTTGACCTCGTTTTGGGATTAGAATAATATTGGCCTCATAGAAAGAGTTTGGGAGTCTTCCCTCTTCTTGGATTTTTTGGAATAGGTTGAGAAGGACAGGAGTTAGTTCTTCTTTAAATGTTTGGTAGAATTTGCCTGCGTAGCCATCTGATCCAGGGTTCTTGTGCTTTGGGAGATTTTTGATTACTTCTTCAATTTCACTAGTTGCTATTGGTCTATTCAGGCTTTCTGCTTCTTCTGGATTCAGTTTTGGTAGATTATACATTTCCAGAAATTTGTCCATTTCACCCAGGTTGTCATATTTCTTGTCATCTAGTTGTTTGTAGTAACTTCTTACAATCCTTTGTATTTCTGAAGTATCAGTTGTGATTTCTCCTCTGTTGTTTCTGATTCTGTTTATTTAGGTCCTCTCTTTTTCTTGATGAGTTTGGTTAAAGGCTTGCCAATTTTGCTTATTTTTTCAAAGAACCAGCTCTTGGACTTACTGATTCTTCAAATTGTAGTTTGAGTCTCTAAGTTATTTAATTCTGCTCTGACCTTGATGATTTCCTTCCTTCTACTTGCTCTGGGCTGTTTATTGTTGCTCCTCTAGTTCTTGCAGCTTTATGGTTAGGTTGTTTGTATAAAATTCTTCTGACCTTTTTCGGTAGGCCTGCATTGCTACGAATTTCCCTCTGAGGACTGCCTTTACTGTGTCCCATAGGTTTTGGGCTGTTGTGTATTCATTGTCATTTGTTTCCAGAAACTTTTTGATTTCATTTTTGATCTCACTGTTAACCCATTCATTACTTAAAAGCGTGTTATTCAGTCTCCATGAGTTAAGCATGTTTATGGTTCTTTCCCTTGAGGTTGGTTTCTAGTTTCAATCCATTGTGATCTGAGAAGATGCTTGGTATGATTTCAATTTTCCTGTATTTGTGGAGGCTTGTCTTGTGACTTACCATGTGGTCTATCTTTGAGAATGTTCCATGTGCATTTGAAAAGAATGTGTATTTTGCTTTTTTGGGGTGAAAGGTTCTGTATATATCAGTTAGGTCCTCTAGGGTGTTGTTCAATGCCACAATATCCTTGGTGGTTTTTTTTGTTCGGAAGATCTGTCCATTGATAATGGGGTATTAAAATCCCCTACTATTAGTGTGTTGCTGTCTATATCCTTCTTGAAGTCCTCCAAGATTTTCCTTATATATTTGGGAGCTCCTATGTTGGGCGCATATATATTTACCAGAGTTATATCTTCTTGATGGATTGTTTCCTTAAGTATTATGAAATATCCTTCTTTGTCTCTTTTTATGGCCTTCATTGTAAAATCTATTTTGTCTGAAATAAGTATTGCTACTCCAGCCTTTTTTTCATGTCCATTTGCTTGATATATATTTTTCCATCCCTTCACTTTCAATCTGTGTCAATCTTTTGTTCTGAGGTGAGTCTCTTGAATATAGCATATATGTGGGTCATGTTTTCATATCCATTCAGCTACCCTATGTCTTTTGATTGGCGTATTTAATCCATTTACTTTTAAGGTTATTATTGTTATTTATTTATTGCCATTTTCTCCCTTTGTACCTGTGTTCCTCTCTATCTCTCTGTTTCTTCAATTTTTACAAGTAGACCCTTTAGCATTTCTTGCAATGTTGGTTTGGTAGAGATGTTTTCTTTTAGTCTTCTTTTGTCTAGGAAACTCCTTATTTCTCCTTTCATTTTGAATGAGAGCCTTGCTGGGTAGAGTATTCTTGGTTGCAGGCCTTTGTTTCCCATTACTTGGAATATTTTTTGCCATTCCTTTCTGGCTTGCATTGTTTCTGTTGAATAACCATTTAATGACCTTATTGGAGCCCCTTTATATGTTATTTGCTGTTTCTCTTTTGATGCTTTTAGGATTCTCTCTTTACCTTTGAAATTTGCCATTTTAATTATAATGTGTCTTGGAGTGGGTCTGTTTAGATTCATCCTCATTGGGATCCTCTGTGCTTCGCAAAATTGAGGAACATTTTCACTCATCCTATTAGGGAAGTTTTCTATCATTACTTTGTTGAACAGGTTTTCCATTCCTTGTTTCTTTTCTCCTTCTGGTTTCCCTATATGGATATTATTGTGTTTCATGTTGTCCTACAGCTCTCTTAAAACCTCTTCATTCTTGTTTAGCCTTTTTTCTGTTCATTCTGTTGCACTGTCTTGGAATATTTTTCTAGGTTGTCCTCCAGCTCATTGATCCTATCCTCTGCTTCCTCTAGCCTGCTGTTGATTCCTTCCACTGTATTCTTCAATTTAGAAGTTGTATTCTTCATTTCCTCCTGGCTCTTACTGATAGTTTCTATGTCCTTTTTAATGCTGGTGTAGTTCTCAGTAAGTTCTTTGAAGCTTCCCTGGAGTTCGTAGTTCCCCTGGAGTTGTTTGCAGTTTTCTTTGAGCTGGCTGAGCTCCTTGAGCTTCTCTATCATCATTATTTTGAATTCCATGTCTGATAGTTTGTTTGACTCTGTTTCACTTAGTGATCTTTCTGGGGATTCCTCCTTTCCTTTTGGTGATGGACTGTTTCTTTTTCTCCCCATTTTTAGGTTTCGTTGTAATCTAATCAGACTGTGATCAGCTGCCAAGCTAAGGAACTGCTAGGCTGGAAGGATTGATTTAGTTGAATCCTATCAATCTGTGATCCACCACCAGGCTCAGATTGTGCTTGGGGTGACAAACTAATTCAGTTGTAAATCAATAAATCAGCTTCCAAACTCAGACCCTGCTGGGCTAGATAGAGAGGTTCAATTGTAATCCAATGGATCAGCCACCAGCTCAGGTGCAGCCTGGTGGGACAGATTCAGATGTAAATCAATGAATCTGTGATCAGCCGCCAGGCTCAGGAGCCACTGGGCTCGGCTGTAAGATTCTATTGTAATCCAATTAATCTGTTATCAGCTGCCAGGCTAAGGGGCCACTGGGCTAGACTCAAAGATTCAGTTGTAATCCAATGAGTTTGTGATCAGCCACCAGGCCCAGAGGCCAGTGGCTGGGACAAACAAACTCAGTTGTGAACCAATGAATCCACCATCAGCCACCAGGCTCACTTGCCACTGTGTGGGGCTGACTGTCTGACCCAGCCATAAGTCAGAGTTTGTAATCAGGACCCAAGCCT
Source organism: Noctilio leporinus (assembly GCA_004026585.1). Taxonomy (NCBI): domain Eukaryota; kingdom Metazoa; phylum Chordata; class Mammalia; order Chiroptera; family Noctilionidae; genus Noctilio; species Noctilio leporinus. Next base: position 44,774 of record PVIW01007951.1, on the reverse strand, counting down.
AGGCTTTGCTGAGCGAGAAGGACTGACTCTGTTGCAAAGCCATGAATCCATGATCAGCCACCAGATTTGCATGCCACTGTGCGGGACTGACTGACTGACCCAGCTGTAAGTCTGAGAGTTTGTAATCTGCCACCAGCCCCAGGCACTGCTGGGCAAAAGATATCGCTTCAGGTGCCAACTATTGTATCCATGCTCAGACAGGGCAGGGCAGGAAAGGTTTATTTAGATGTAAAGCAAGAATTGTGCACTTAGGCTGTTTTTACACAATGGAATTTTATATAGCAGAAAGAAAGGAGGAACTTGTACCCTTTGCAACAACATGGATGGAACTGGAGAGTATTATGCTTAGTGAAATAAGCCAGTCAGTGAAGGACAAATATCATATGATCTCACCCATTACAGGACAATAATGAGCAAAACTAACAACAAGCAAAACAGAACCAAATATATGAATACAAGGAATAGGCCTTCAGTGGTCAGGGGGAAAAGGGCTGGGGGGAGTGGGGAGGCAGAGGCAAGAAAGGGGAGCAGCTTAGACAAGAACCTAGTATAAAGGAACCATGGACATGGACAACAGGCGGGGTTGACTTTGGGGGGAATGGGTGGGTGGGGAGGGGGACAGAGGGGAGCAAAAAGGGGATGGATGTAATACAACAACAATAAAATTAAAAAAAATAATAATAATAAGAATTGTGATCAGGCACCAGGCTCAGGTGCCACTGGGCGGGGCAGATTGCTGCAGTGGGCAGTTCTATGAGGACCCTCATGTGAAAGCTGCTTGGCCAGCACAGTCCGCCAAGGTGTGGGTGATGAGTCAGCCCCCGGATCCCCACATCTGCTTCCCCACTTTTCTCCTCCAAGCCACCACTGCAAACTCTCCCTACATGTCTCCAGTCCTCTCTGCCTTCCCGGCGCTGGAGCCCAGGGTAGGTGGGTGCCAATGTATTTTCGCTGCAGTCACCCTCGTAGTTCTCCGTCTCCGGTACTCTCTCAGGCTAGTAAATTCCACAACTTTCCACCCTTCTCAGCTGGATGCTGCTCTGCTCTCTGCCGTGTTCCTGTAGCTGGGACACCCAGCTGGGGGACCAGAACCCACCCTTCTCAGGTGAAGCCCCTGGCTTCGTCCCTTCAGCTGCCGCCACCAGTGGGGGCCCAGCCAGTCCTCTCACATTTCTGTGATTCCTATCAGTCATGTTGAGATGCAGCATCCTCTTCTGTTCTGTCTGTGGTTATAGGACTTCTTTCCAGCTGGTGTTCTGTTGGCAATTCCAGATGACTTTTTCTCCAAATAAATAATTCCAGAAGCGACCTGGGAGGAGATTGGTACAGCTCCACTTACTCCTCTGCCATCTTGCCGGCTCTCTAGATTTCTAGTTTTTAAGCAAAGGTTATATCATCTTTATTTCAGTGTCCCCAGTGCCTAGAGCTGCATCTAGCTTTTTTTTTTTTTTTTTTTTTTGCATCTAGCATTTTGTAGATACTAAATGTTCATCGAATGAATAAACAAATTAAAGTGTGAATAAATGACTGAGGACCGATTGTCAAAAGTAACCTCTTCTCCCTGCTACTTAATTTAATTGGTTAAAGTGTTATTTATGCCTAGGTGGATCCCTTGCATATATTAAATATAACAAAGTGAGATGGTCTTTAATTATTTTATCTAATTTTCTATTTATTGTCTGGAGGTATTTTGTACCTAAAATTGGTTCCCTAGGGTTCTTCTGGCACCTAGAGATTTAAAGTCCTATAGCTTCTGTGTACTGATCTGGTGGTGAAAAGATAGCAAAGATCAAGAGAACCCAGAACCAGGGCCCTGGCTGGTGGCTCAGTGGATAGGTGCCATCCTGTGAACCCAAAGGTCGCTGGTTCAATTCCCAGTCAGGGCACATAACCATGTTGCAAGCCAGGTGTCCAGCCAGGTCCATAGCTGGAGGCAGGTGAAAGGCAACCATACATTGATGTTTCTCTCCCTTCTCTTCTCTCTGGAAATAATAAATAAAATCTTTATTTTTCCTAAATAAATAATAAAGTAGTGTGTGCAAGAGAACTCAGAATCGTAAGTCTCTCAACATGTTAAGCTTCCCACAACTATAATACTTTCCTAATTATGAACCATCATTGTTCAGAAATCTTTGTGACATATGCTTTTAATTCATTTACATAATATTGGGTTGGCCAAAAAGTCCATTTAGTTTTTCTGTAAAATTCTAAGACACATTTTTCATTTTCACCAATAACTGTTGATTTGGATATTTCAAGTAAGTCAGCTATCTCCTTCCTGCATGGTAGAACGTTGATTGTTCTCAGTTAATGTCTCAATTTGATGGTTATCAACTTCACCTGGTCTACCTGACTGTGGAGTGTCATCCAGTAAAAAACCTCCAGCATGAAACCTTGCAAACCACTTTTGACATGGTTTATCAGTCACAGCACCTTCTCTATATACTGTACAAAATTTTTTTGTGTTTCAGTTACAGTTCTACTTTTCTTGTAACAATAAAGCACAATATGCTGAAAATTAGCATATTCCCTTCCATCTTCAATATTAAAATGACTACACAAAAATTCACCAATTTTGATGTTATTTAAGGCACTTTGATATGATAGCTGTCTCAGTACAATCTAACAAAATGTCTTGAATGAAGTTAAAGATGACTAAGCACTACTAGAGCCATCTTATGGGAAAAAATTAACTTTTTGGCCAACCTAATATTTACTCACTAGGAATACTGAATAACATCCCCAGAATTTCTATTTCTTGTTTTATTACCACTTTATATTCTTCCAGGATCAGTTAGGATGAATGAAATAGTGAAAAATGAATCAATCAATGCTTGCTTCAGCAATAGACACAATTAAAAAAAAATGCTGCTAAAGCAAAGGCAAATCTAGAAACATGGTAGGTTGGTCCAGGAAAAAAAAAATCACATTTTTATCCCTCATTGTCTACCACAGAACACATGGCTTACCATATATTCATAAATACTTGCCACATGTCTGGTTTGTGCAAGGTATTCTGAACATCAGCAAAGCACAAGTCACAGAAATGGAGATAGTGCCTGGAGTTTTTACATGTTCCTGATGCTCTTAAATGTTATGTAAGCCTCACCCTAGGTCTACACAAGTGCAGCATGAGGTAAAGGTTAACAACCTCCAGAAAAAGGAATCATTTTTTTTTAATGCAGGCCAAACTTCCCTAATTTTTCTTATCTAAAAATAAAACAATAAAAACAATTGTTGCTTTTTTTAATGATTAAGAATAATATGTAAGTGTCACAGTACACCAGATTTTCAACTCAGGCTCTTTGTGACCTCAGGCCCATGGCTATCTGATCTACCACCAACTCTAAGCTATATAAACAAGGCACACCTGATGTGGCCCCACCTCCGTTCTCCTCTCACTGCTTTCTCTGCACTCCAGTCACGTGGGCCTTCTCTCTGTTCCTTATCAGGTCAAACACATTTTCATATCAGGCCCTCCCCAGTACCTTTACTTCTGCCTGTAAAAATCACTTCCTCAAGCATGTTTGTTTTTCCTTTATAGTTTATCAGTTTGTAATTATGCATTTATTTGTGGATTTATTTAAGGTTTTGTTTTTTTTTAAGATTTTATTTTTTGGTTTTAGAGAGAGGGAAAGGGAGAGAGGCAGAGGGAGAGAGACATCAATATATGGTTGCCTTTCACCTGCCTCCAGCCATGGACCTGGCTGGAAACCTGGCTTGCAACCTGGTTATGTGCCCTAGCTGGGGAATTGAACCAGTGACCTTTGGGTGTGCAGGCCCTTATCCACTGTGCCACCAGCCAGGGCTGTTTTTTTTTTATTTGTTTGTTTTTTGTTTTTTACTACTAGAGGCTCCATGAGGGCGTTCTGGTCCATCACTGTATCCTTAACCTCCAGAGCAGTTCCTGATATATATATTAGGTACTAAACAAATATTGGCTGAATGAATGAATGACAGAATGAATAAATTTCCAATTCCTAATCTAGTCAACAGGAAAGTAAGAGGGTTAATGAGAATTTAACAAGACAGTGGTAATAAAGGATAATTTTCAAAAAGATATAAAATCATGATTCACACGATTCATGATTCACAAATATAAAATGAACACATGTCAAAGATTTTACTTAACTCATCAACTAAAAGAGGGCATCTGTAAAATGTCACAACTAGTTTAAAGGAGGGTCCAGAAGATACACATTTGTAGATCTGGAATATTAAATTCACAAATGGATGCAAAACTGGCTTTTCCACGGGAAAAAGCAGTGTCCCTACACCAGACAGAATTTATTTTTACATCTATAGATATAATTATTTGCATTATTGTCAGTTTTTTCCAAGTTAACAACACCTAATCTCTACAGAGTTATGAAATAGTCTATTCAGGGACTAGGTTCAGATAATCCCTGGTAGCTCCAGCATTCCATTCAAAAGATACCCAGTAATCTCTTGCTTATTCCAAAACTTTAAAAAATAGTTTTTTTTAAACAATCTTCTCTCGTTATGATCAAAATTATCCCCCAAAAATCATTTACAAACTAAGGTTAGTCTCATTAGGTTTGGCCTGAGTATTCACAGGAATCTGAATTCACCGTGTAGGCCATTTTAAATTTGCTCTGCTGAAAGTCTTCATAAAGACTCTCAGTTAGAACTTTTAAAAACCTCTATTACTTACTATCCAAAGGCTAAAAACTCAAGCCCAAGAAACTCTGCCCACTGGATTTCAACTGCAGGACCTATAAATTTGGGTAAATTCCTTAAAATTCTTGGGTCTGCCTGAAAGTGACCTTTCTTACCTGCAAATTTTGTACCTGGCCAGTTTTTCTGGGAGAGCTTTATAAGTTGGCACCATAAAGTCAACCTTAGTTGACCTAATTAATAAGCATCATTCTTAAATATTAAATTCAAATTTTTTCAATTATATTGATAGTAAAGGAGAACAGATTCTTATAACACTATGCTAACAACCATATCACCATTAAAAGTAAGGAGACTCAATGAGAGTTTCTGAATTTGGGAAGTGAAAGGGACACATTTAAAGTATTGAAAGTTTGATTTCTTAATTTTCTTGACATTTTAGTAATATTCAACTTACATAAACATTATTTCTCTATAGAAGTCAGTCAGAACAGAGCTCATTTGATTTAAGAGATTTTACAATCTTAATTTATTAATACTGTTGGAGACAGGAAAGCATTCTGCACTCACAGTGAGAGATAAAGGCCTTTCTGAATTATAGATACATAGACATACAGATACAGAGAAAGCATATCACTTCCATTCTACAATTTCAGTCACAATTTAAACATGGAAAAATAAAAACTTAATGGTCCAGATTTCAGTTATCTTCCTTTCTTGTTGGCATGAAATTCCTAATTGATTTGAGCTCAAAACACACAAATAGACAGACAAAGAACTATCAAACTATGTTCTCCATTGTTTCTCACTCAACAGGGAGTAGATCTCTATATGACATTAATTCATTCACAGAAATCATCAAATTTGCAGTCAGTTTAGCTAACAACAGGATAAAGTTATCAGCCATAAATGAACCAAAAAGAAAAACAAAGCAAGATTAATAGGGAGTAGTATTTAAATTAGAAAAACAAAAGTCAACAAAGTCCTGTTTTCACTTTGAATTCACCTGTGGAAGCCAAGAAAAATAATGTGCCTGGGTTTGGTTCTGTATGGGCTGCTCCATTTCTGGCAACTTCAGATGAGTCTTTTGCCTATCCTGGTGGGATCTCCAAAATTGTTAAAGAATATTTTTTAAGTAAAACCATGACTCATACAAATATTAAAAAATAAGATTAAAGATGTTATTTAACTCATTAATTGAGAAAACCAGTAAGATGTTACTACTGCTTCAAAGAAAAACCCAAACAACAGACACATTTATAAATCAAGAATACTGAAATACATTTGCAAGTAAATGTAAAGCTGGTTTTTGGGGTTTGGGGGAAGAATTGTCCATCTATGTGACAGAATTCTTTGGCATGTGTATAAACAAGATTGCATTGCTTTCAGCTTTCTATAAATTATAACCTTAATCTCTACAGAATTATCAAATAGGTTAACCAAAACCAAAGGTCAGGTAATCTCTAGACTCTCCAGCATTATTTTTTTAAATATCTAGGGTAAACTTTTTTTCCCCCAAAGATTTTATATATTATCTTCAGAGTGGGGAAGAGAGAGAGGCCGAGAGGAAGAGAGACATTAATGTATGGTTGCCTTTCACCTGCCTCCAGCTGGAGACCTGGTTGGAGACTTGGCTTGCAACCTGGTTTTGTGCCCTGGCTGGGAATCGAACCAGCGTCGACCTTTGGGTTCACAGGTCAGCGCCTTATCCACTGTGCCACCAGCCAGAGCTGAGACTCCAGCATTTTAATGAAAAGCTATCTACTGGTCTTGATTGCTTATTCCATAGTCTTAACATTTTCTTTCCAATGGTAAATGCACACATTTGTGTTTGTCTAAAATTAAGTGAATTGCTTCAACCTATACTAAAGCAAGGGTTAAAGTCATGCTTATATTCTTTGGGATTTTCAATGTTAATCAGCTTAACAATAACCCACAGCCTTCGGACCAACTTCTTTGGGATTTTCAGAAAATGAAACTTACTTTCATAATGAAAATACACTGAATGAGATGAGATGGAGCTCTGCTTTTCACATCTGCAAAAACAGGCATACTTCTTGGAAGTGAGATTTGGTATTTATAGGTGGAAAATATTTGTTAGAACAAAGAATTAGTCTAAATATTTTAGAGCAATACTACTTTCAAAAAGGGCTTGAAGAGTTGTCCTCTGGATTAGCAGTTCGTAAGTTTTAAGAGTACAAAAGACGGGCCTGGGGTGCTTATTTAAAATGTCGGTTATGAGGCCTTAATTCTAGTGGTTTCAAACTTCAGGGCACATATTCAGTAATGCAGGCCTGACTGCAGACATTTGATAGGTCTGGAAGGGTGCCCAGGAATCTCCATTTATAATAAGAAATTCTCCCACTGGTAAGATTTACCACTGATTTTTGTGGTGAGTAAACTAAATACTTCTTTGGAATCATTGTTTTACAAGTGACATCTTTAGCCCTCCAATCCCTCAGTCGTCATTTTTTCTGAATTCCTGTAACACTAGACTTAACACCCTTAATGATAATCTAACATAGTCATTAGTTGTCATAAGGCAAATGGAAGCAATTAGAACATGTGCCAACTTCTTCAATTTAGACCAGCTTGGTACACAGTTTGTATACTAGGAGTTCATGGAGACCCAGAGTTCTTTACCTTCCTTCTTCTTATATAAAAGCAACAAGAAGCTAAAGCCCTGTCACAAGTTTCTGGCAAGTACTCCCCTAGTGTCTGGGTTTCTGGCTTCAATACAATAGATCTACCTTAATGAAACTTTTGCTCCTGGCAGCAGGCTTTGTTCAATTATTCATTTATTCATTGATTTATCCTCTTTCTTTATTTAACAATATCTCTTGTCCTTAAAAAGCCTCAGCACCAGCCATCTGACACAGTATGAATTCTAGGAATTATAAATTAGTTGCATTAATACTAACCATGTTGCCCCATTACACTAAAATAACCTATTCAGGTATTCACATCTTCTGGTGATATGAAAAATGTCTAAAAATAACTTTTATAAAATAAGACTCATTATAACAACAGAGGCATGGTTTCAAGCACACAGATTGTCCTTCTTTCAAAACAAGAGATCTTTTTAGTTGTTAAGACAGTATATCTGATTTCTCTGAATTTTAAAAGGAATAACAATGATCAATAAATGGAAATGTCATAAATATAAAGAAGTTTTAGCTTGCTTTGAAATTATATTTCTACCTTAAAATGAAATGATATTAGCACAAGTGTTGGTGATTTACTTCATATAACCAATATTGGAAATGCCATTTTTTCTTGGGTTAGAGCTTTAGGCTTAAATATACAGGTACTGTAGTTATTTTTTCATGCAAAGAATTAAGGCATTAGATATATGCTCACAAATAAGATGATGAATTGAGTAAATTACACTTGTGAAATTTATAGAGCTCAGACGTTGGGAAATGTTTCAAGTTAAATTCATATTCTTCTAACCTTTTTTTTTTAGGGGTTTTAAGTATGCTAGAACGAGGATTGATTCCACCAAAAGCAAGGATTACCTTTCAGAATCCACCCATTGTATCCAGAGCGGCTCCTCTGCATAATTTTGATGAAGCACACAAGATTCTAGCTGCTGGTAAGACAGCCTGGCAGGTGTGCTTAGTTGGGGATACACAGAAATTACCTCTCACCCAAATCTAATCTTCCAGAATCTAACCCTTATCTTTAGTAATAAGGCAAGAGGAAAGTTGGTGAGGATTCTGAGCTTCACTTGATTGAACAAAGTAACTTTAGTCTCTTTGTAGAATACCTACTCAGGGCCTATGTCCTCTGTGTGTTAGAAGGTTGGGATTTTCAAGGGGGTTGCAGCTTGGTTGGGAAAGCAAGAATATTGTTTAGATTTAAAAAAGAAGAAGATCCTGCTATTTATGACAATATAACTGTAACTGGAGGACATTATGTTAAGTGAAATAAGCAAGATAGAGAAAGACTTCATGGTGCATGGAACCACTTATATATGAAATCTAAAAAAAAAAAAAAAAGATTAAACTCATAGACACAGAGAATAGAAAAGTGGTTGCCAGTGACTTAAAGGCTCTCATATCTGAGAATTTCATGTAAAACATGGTGACTATAGTTTATAGTTGACAACACTGTATTGCATAATTGAAATTTAATTTAATTTAATCTACTCTAAGAGAGTAGGACTTAAATGTTCTCACTTATAAAGAAAAAGTTATGGATGTGTTAACTAAAGGAGGGGGGATCCTTTCACAAATTATACATATATCAAATCATTATGTATACTTAAATTATCTTACATTTTTGTCAATTAAGATCTCAATAAAGCTGAAAGTTTATTTAAAAGGCACAAAATATTTAAATAAAAAGATGATACTATAGATACAAAGAATATTTTTAAAATTATAGTATGGTAACTTTGTGCCAATATTTTTTAATGAAATGAAAATTTCCTTAGAAAAATCTAAATGACCAAAATTAACTGAAAATAATAGGAAACTTTAAGAAAACAATTTTATTAGAAAATTTGAATTGGTAGTTAAAAATATCTCTCTGTCTTAAACTCACACAGGCACACACCCGAAAATATTCCAGAGGGAAAAAGACTTCAGGCCTTTTATAGGTAAAATTTACTAACTTTAAAGGATCAGGTAAATTCTTATTTTATACTATTCTATAGAAAGAGAAAAGAAGGAAAGCTTACCAACTGATTTTATGAAGGTAGTATAACTTTGATACCAAAACTGGATGAGGATAGTACAAGAAAAAATACATAGAGATCAGTCTTAGGGATATAGAGGCAAGTATTCTAAATAAAAGTTAGCATTATTTTTTCAGATTCATCATGATCAAGAAAGAATGTGGGGAAGATTGACTACTATAAAAATCTAGTAATAATTTGCCATAATGACAGAAAAAATGCTATGCAAAAGAAAAAAATGCTATGATAATCTCCATATATGACAAAATGAAAAAAAGCATTCAATATAACTCAACATTAATGATAAAGGAAAAAACCTCTGGGCAGAGAAATAGAAAAGAATATTCTGAACCTGATTGTTGTTTTCAACCAAACCCCAGAGCAAACAATATTCTCAATAGAGAAATTCTACCAGAATTCTATGTCTCTATTAAAAGTGGAGATAGTTCAAGGATGCCCACTACTGCTACCATTATTGAACACATGCAATAAGAGAAAGTGGCTGGAGGGAGGGGTACCAGTCAGGAATGCATGTGACTGCAAATAACAGCACCTTGACTAACGGTGGCTTACAGTAATAAGGTTTGTTTATCTCACACATGAGAAGTCAGGAAGGTAGGCAGTCTAGGGCTAGTGGTGCTGCTCAGCAGCTCTCCTTCTGCTTCATAGTCTATAGCCTGTTAAGAGTTCATCTTCCTGCCTGCCACTTGTTGGCTCCAAGGGTACCCCTGCAGATCTGGGCCTTAATATACACATTCCAAGCAAGAAGAGGAGAAAAGTAATGGAAGCCCCTGCATGGACTTCTCCTTACAACCCACTGGGCACATGGCCACTGTTAGCTCCAAGAAAACCTAGAAAACCTAGAAAAGTGAATGTCCAGGGATAGGGTTAGAGTTAGGATTTGGGACATACACTATATACTTAGTATGATGTTATCCCTGGTCTAAGCCATTCATAAAAATTCTGTTCTTTGTTAAATATTAAATATATTCAGGGTATACTTATACTAAAATGTTGTTGATCTAAAGTTAAAATATAACTATGTCTTTTTTTTTTTTTTTTTTCTAGCAACTATAGGAACTGGGCATATTACTCTAAAAAAATTGGGTTCTAAAATTAGCAAGGAAGAAAGGGAGACAGGCACATACTAATTAATAACTGTCATGGAAGCATATCAGTTTGACCAGAAAGACAAGTTTTTCCCTTCTGATATTAACTCTGCCAAAATTTATCATACAGACTTTTCCAGAAGGGAAATTGAGTAGCAAAATTGAAAGTACCTTAGCATACAGTTTTGTTGAAGATGCAGACACATTCTTCAAATGCATGTGTTCATAAAATCTAAGGCTACTTGAAGTTATAATTTCATGACAGAATTTCTGCAGGTAACTAATAAAAACTTTAAAAATTGAGAAATTATTAATTGTGGATCATCCATGTGAACTTACAATATTTTTAGATCTCTATCCCACCAAAGTTTAACATCTTACTTTTAAATCATGCCTACTTGAGAACTTGTTAGCTGCTATTTTTGTCTCAATAGGGGGGTTTAACCATAAATTTCACATGGCTGAAAGAACCTGAAAATTAAAAAGGGAACTGATGGTTTGATTCCCCAGCTAGGGCACATAACGAGGTTGCAAGTCAGATCTCCAGCCAGATTTTAGCTGGAGGCAGGTGAAAGGCAACCATACATTGATGTCTCTCTCCTTTCCCTCTCTCTAAAAATAATAAATAAAATCTTAAAAAAAAAAAAAGTGAACTGAGATTGCAGGTGTAGGAGTAACACGCTTTATGGGTAAACCTATGGATTCAAAGCGGTCTGAGTGCAGTGTCTGGACTGGTCTTCAGAAGTGAGGGGCCTAGTTCAAGTGGATCACAGGGCAGAGAGCATAGGAGGCAAAGCTAAAACTTACATGCTTAAAATGGAGTCTTCATACTATATTGCCAACTGCCCAGACTCAGAGAAAGTGGTGGGCAGCCTCACAGTCAGGGGCTCACTGGAAGCCAGGGAAACCAGAAAAGTTGTAAAACTGGGTTGGTCCAATGCAACAAATCCCCTTTGCGGAGCTGATTTTTAGTGATAAGACTCTGGAATTCCTGCTACTTTTAATAAGAGGGCTGAAGATATTTGTTACAGCCCACTTGAGGCAATGTGAGACAACGGGAGATTGTAAACTGTATACTGGTGTGCTTATTGTATTTGAACAACTGTCACTTCTTCCTAAGGTTGTTGCTAAAAACTGACAGCAAAGGGGTAGACTAAGGAAGTGAGTTAAAGGAATCCTCATTTTTTTGACTCATTTAGCCATTTAAATGAATTACTTGTTCTCTTTCTTGGAAAGAGTAGTGTAAGGATTTTTCTCGCCTGAGAATATCAGACTTGGGTTGTTGGTAAAGGGCAGTTAGATTTTCTGCCAGGCAATAGGAGGGATGTGACTTCTCTCCCAAGAATTGTCTAGCATGCATGGGCCTACAGGCTACACATAAACTAGATGTATTCTCCAAAAGTTGCTGTTTATATATTTAACTAATTTCAAAATAATATTTAGTGTGTTTTTAACTTGTATTATTTCCCTAAACCATTTAAATTAATTTTTTTTAAATATTTTATTTATTACTTTTAGAGAGAAAGGAAGGGAAAGCGTCAGAGAGGGAGAAAGACATCAATGTATGGTTGCCTTTCACCTGCCTCCAGCTACAGACCTGGCTGCAGACCTGGCTGGAGACCTGGCTTGCAACCTGGTTATATGCCCTGGCTGGGAATTGAACCAGCCACCTTTGGGTTCACTGGCACCTATCCACTGTGCCACCAGCCAGGGCTAAATTCTTTAGAATCACTTTTTAATGACTACACAATTGAGTCCATCATAGGTAGTTATATTAATTTACCTTCTCAATGAATTTGCCAATTTAAAGAAATCTTACAGTGAAACATTTTATAAGACAAATAGTACTCATTAATTTGTCTGTTCTTAAATTTTGCCTTTTCACCTAGGCAGTTTGCAGAGGGCGAGCTGACCTTGTATTCTAGTGGAACTACTCCCCCCCCCATGCTTTTGGCTTTCCTTCCAAAGTCAGTGATCACAAAGATTTCACTAAATTGGCAGGGGAAAGATGGATAGTGAATAGTCAATGGTAACAGAACCTCCTGACTTTCAAGGTGCAAACCCAATAGCATTAACCCAGTGAATCATTCTCTCTTTCTAAAAGAGGTAACTTTGCACCATCTTCATCCAATAGCCCCTTTCGCTACAGCTGGGAAACCACAGCAGATTCCAGAAGTGAAGATCTCTCCCAAGAAATATAGAGCAAAGGTATTCATATTCCTAGCTATTGGAAGAAAATTGTTCTTAGTTATAATATTGTCGGTGAGATTTTTGGAAATACACATATGTTATAGATTTATAACCTTTCAAAAAGAAATAAATACTATTTCAGCTGTTTCTGGGATGCATTTGATTTTGCAAGGGGGATTGTTATGCAAGTAAACTCTACCGTGACATTATCAGACATGTCAAATTATTGTGAAATTAACTAACTGATTGGGTCAACCTATACTGCTAGCTGGTTGAGAGTCCGGGAGTCTGGAACACAGTAGCTATTGCTTTATGTACAAATTTGTGTTGCATGATGTATGTTATTGTGATGTTTTGCTGTATTTCTTTTGTCTTTAAGCCAAAGATAAAAAAGCAAGCTCTCCAATTTTGCACGGCTACCTTAATGAGGAGGGGGAATGAATTCGATATTCCCTAACATTGGGACCTCACAGTTTAACATATTCATCCCCATGGAGATCCTCCTGGCTTAAAGGTGCTAGGCTTTTGGAGTTTGCTTTCTTATGTTTATGAGCCATGGACAGACTTGTGATAATTGAAACTTTTCACCATAGAAAGGAGACAGCTGGCAATGTCTTTTTCAGGGCTAACCCTATGTGGTCATGTTTACAGCTGCTCCCATTAAAAAAAAAAAAGAAGAAGAAGAAAGAAAAAAAAAGAAAAAAGGAAAGAAGGAAAAGAGAGAAATCAAAGAGTGACACAGAAGGAATTAATCCTACTGTGTCTACATAGTAGACTATTACCTGTTCTTCCCAGACCTTCATCCTTTAATGCCCCAATCCTCCTCAAGATGTTTTCTTTGTATTTGCAGCACTGGTGGGCTGCTTCCTCTTAAGAGAGTTCCAAGCTGTTTATGTAGCAGCATGTCATGTGACACTCCAGTTGCCATGGCAAATATTTGTGTTTCATGAAAAATGTAGGTTAAAAAAAAAAAAAAAATGTAAATGGCTAAATCCCAAGACAGACAGGCCTTCAGGCTAGTGTTTGGCCTGCACCATTATTGTTTCTAATTCAGCTGTTTAACAGGCTGTTCGAAGGCCATGGGCTAATGTGCATAATGGGAACAAGCAGGGGCACCTGTTCTGATTCTCACCGTGTTCTAGCTCGCAGGTCCCACAGTTTTGCAGAGAACAGGTCTACAGGTAATACAAAAATGCCTAGGCTTTAAGCGGTGAGCCTTAAGAATTAAAAGCTTAAAACAAACTTTTATTATTTATTAAAGTTTAAAAAGAAAGATTTTATTCATTATTTTTTAGAGAGAAGGGCAGGGAGGGAGGAAGTAAGGGAGATCAGCATCAATGTATGTTTGCCTTTCACCTGCCTCCTGCTGGGGACCTGGATGGAGACCTGGCTTGCAACCTGGGTATGTGCCCTGACTGGGAATTGAACCAGAGACCCTTAGGTTCGCAGGCAAGCACCAATCCACTGGGCCACACAAGCCAGGGCTCTTAAAACAATTTTTTAAAATGACATTTTCTGAATTAGGCCTGCCTTTAATTTCCTATTGACTTCACAAATCTTTTTACCACTGCTAGAAGCAGTAATAGTTAAAGATTATTTCCTGTGGTCCCGAATTGGTACATTTCTGAACCGACTCTTCAATAGCAAATGTAATTATTCATATGCTCTGTGAAAAGTGCCTAGCATGAAAGTTATAAGGCTAAGAAGAAGACTATGATATGCCTGGCCTTGTGATAGAGCGAGAACAGACCTTTGATCAGTCCCCGCCACTGGGCAGTGTGGTGCCACACCAAGAAGCCCTTTCTTTCTTTCTTTCTTTCTTTCTTTCTTTCTTTTTTAAGATTTTATTTATTATTTTTAGAGAGAGGGGAATGGAGAAAGGCCAAGAGGGGGAGAGACATCAATGTATGGTTTCATTTCACCTACCTCCAGCTACAGATTTAGCTGGATACCTGGTTATGTGCCCTGGCTGGGAATCGAACTAGCGACCTTTGGGTTCACAGGCCTACGACTTATCCACTGTGCCACCAGCCAGGGCCTCTGGTCTATTTTTAAGAACATCTTCTAGGCCTCTCTTTTTCAGTGATTTTATCAATAAGAATTTCAGAAGGAGCTCAGTCACCCCTTTACAAGGAAAAAAAAGCCCACTTGTTGGGTCTCCTTGTATCCCTACGGAATACAGACTGAGCAGGGCCACATTTACGGCAGGGATTGCATACAGTCCTGAACTTAGACAAATTGCTCCTAGATAAAGTAATCAATGCAAATAGATCCTTCCTCTAGCTTCTCTTGACTTCTAGCTTTGAGGAAATTGTGAGCTTGCATTTGCATTTAAAAATAAGATGTGCTTTAGGAATACTAAGGTATTGTTTATCTGGAATATTTATAATAGCTAATGTTGATTGAGCATGTTCTTAGAACAGGGCACTAAGCCCCTTCTGTACCCCATGAATGCTCACAGCAGCCACCAAACCTCTGTGCTGTCATTGTCCCCAGGCCCACACAGCTAGTAAAGGGCTATAGAGAATCCAGACGATGGAGTGAAGTTCCAGAGTTGGTGATCTCTCAAATTCCAGGTTATCAACTTGTCCCACACAGACACTGTTCCTAATACTTTTCATGAACATCTAATTTTCACAACATCTCTATGCAGTCGGTACTATGGTTATTTCCATCCTACTGGGAGGACCTAGATACAGAGAGGTGAAGGTCATCCAACTGGACTCTGGCTGCCAGAGCCCCAAAGCATCAATGATTCTTTAAAATCGTAATCACTTTCAATGGAAATCTTTCTAAAAGATGTTATATCTCTGCTTTCCTAATATAATTTTTCATTCATCCAATATTATGTATACATACAACCAATTTCTGGTGTGTTTATTATTTGTTTCCTTCAATATCAAGACAATGGTTATCACCTGTGCTATTATCTCACCTGCTTTTTTGGGCTTTAACTTTAATTGCCGTTTCTGTCTTCTAGATCAGTTGCTAAAATTGCCTTTCTCAGCAAATAAATTTTTTTACCATCTCAAGGCAGTCATGTTTACAACTATGTTAAGTTCCACTCGATTTTAATTAATATTTGATAACAAAATATATTTTATGGGTAAAAAAAGCAAACATATATTTATTGGACATAAAGGTCTAAGGTTAATTACTGAGTGTGTTTGCTTCTGGGAATGGGCTAATGTACCTAATGTGTTGTATCTGTCATTTAAATACATATTTAAATATATAATTTAAATTTTATATTATAAATAATTATAAGTGTTAAATGTATTCTATTTTTTAAATAGTAAAAATTTATATATTTTTATCTTCTTTGTTTAAGATATATGTTATATATGTGATATGTATTGTGTATTACCTGATATTAGGACCTCAGGGTACAACAACATAATCCATTCTTGTGGAAAATCTTCTGGTTTAAAGGATCTGGACATGATAGCTAGTCCAGCTATCATGAGCCATAGATATACCTATATATCTATATCTATGGATATATATGTATCTGGAACAAAGATTAACATGCATCCATCATAGTTTTTTATATTAATCTCTATATATTTCTCTATTTTCAAGGTTTTTTCCAAATGAAGAGAAAATAAAAGAAATTCCTATTTCTTTATATGTCTGGTGTAAAATTTCCTTTAGTATAGAAAGAATAGGTTTGGGTGATTACATTTTTTAAAAAGATTTTATTTATTATTTTTTGAGAGAGGGACAGGGAGAGAGGCAGAGAGGGAGAGAGACATCAATGTATGGTTGCCTTTCACCTGCCTCCAGCCAAATCTCTGGCTGGAGACTTGGCTTGCAACCTGGTTATGTGCCCTGGCTGGGGAATCGAATCAGCGACCTTTGGGTTCACAGGCTGACTCCTTATCCACTATGCCATCAGGCAGGGCTGGGTGATTACATTTTAATGCCAAATTTGGGGTCTTGTTTCTCCTAGTCATTTTGTCATATTGTTAGTTTCTTTAAGATTTTCCAGACATATATTCTTAAACCTCTTATGAGAAAACTGCAATTACATTATAGGTAAGTCAGATATATATAATTCATTTATAAATTAGTATTTCGGTTTTTAAATTGTTTATTTTTTTAGAGAGAGGAGAAGGGAGAGAGAAAGAGAGGGAGAAAGACATCAATGTGTGAGAGATACATTAATTGGTTGCCTCTCACACACCCCCAACCAGGAACCTGGCCCCACAACCCAGGTCCTTAACATGTCCAATTGAGGGAAGGGTTAAGCCTACTTCTTGAAGAGTGTGAAGTGTCTCCCCATTTGGACTTGTGATTCCAGAACAATCCAGTCTTCTTTCCTGTCCCAAAGGTTGTAAGGGAGTAAGGTTAGACTTTGACGAGAATTAGAGCTGTTCAACCTGGAGATTAGAAGATGATTTTTATTTTTAAGTCCAAGGCTATTTTTTCTCTATTAGACTCACTTTCCCTCATGAAACTTCATTTAATTTATCATCTTAGAGTAAGAATAGGAAAATAATCTGAAAATTAAAGAAAAACTGTGACTCTCTTAAACCATTTTCCATTTTCTGTAATTTATTAGAAATTGACACCCTCATCAATGCCTTTTTGAACATGAAACTTTTGAATTAAAATTAGCCAGTCTTATTTGCAAAATATTTCTTTTTGCATGAAGGAATTGACAAGAAAAAATTTATAAAATTGTTTTTACTTCCTTCATAGCATCTTTAACTATACATTTTTATTACATGTAACAATTTTACTTACTTACACCAGAAAAAAGATTAAATTATCAGTAAGCCACAAGATAAAATCTTTACATTTTTAATTGACATTTTTAATGTATTAAGTTAATATGATCTGATTACTCATAGAAAATTTAGAAAGTTCAGACAGGAGAAAAAAATGCCAAAATATGCAAGAACATTTTTTTCATAATACCACATATTTAAGTATTTATATCCCTTAGTGTTGGTATCATACTATATAGTCAACTGTAATTTTACTCTTTTCACCTAACAATTTATCAAAACCTTTACATACATAATTTAAAACTCTTCATAAACTATTTTAATCACCATGTAATATTCTATCTTAGAGACATACCATAATTTCCTTAGCCATTATTCTGTTTTTGACATTAAATTACCAATGTCAAATTATTACAATAATTATTAATAAATCATTGCTCTCTGTTGTAATTAAAACTGCCATAAACATCTTTCAGATTTATTTGTACATAAATCTTTGCATTTAAGCTAAATCTTAGTGGTAGAACTCCTTGGTCAAAAGGTATGGACATTTTCAGACCCAAGTAGTCAAACTTTATATAATTACTTCAAAACTCAAGTTATGAGTTTGCAAATAATTTGTGTGATCACACAGAACAGCTTTGTGCTATAAATCCAGCCCATTAAATTTTACTATTCACTCACTCATTCATTCATCTAATATTTATTGAGCTTTTTACTATGCACCAGTCAGTATACTAGGTACTAAGAATACAGCAGCAAATAAAAATAAACCAAGTCCTTGCCCTTGTGGGACTTATATTCTAGTGAGGGAGGCAGAAAATAAACAGATATTTAATAGAATGTCAAGTGGTGACAGGTGCCATGAATTAAAATAAAGCAGAATACATATGTAGGTACAGAGGGTGTGAAAAGGTAGGGTACTATAAGATTCTGCAAGTGTTCTTTAGTGATCTGTGATCAATGTACTTTCTACACACAGAATTTTCCTCAGGAAAACTGTCATGTCAGGCTCTTCTTTGGTAATAGAGGCCCTTTTCGGAGCTTCCTCTTTTTCGTTTACCTATAGAGAAAATAATGATGAGACTTTTCTCAGGAAACTAGGAATCCAGACTGCCCTGATACCCATCCCGTCAGGTGACCTGTACTTATCCCCATCAGGTTCCAACCATCAATCATAATTGTCCCAAATGGTTCTCAATTATGTCACATTCACTTAGAGATTATTAGAAGGGTAGCAGAAAAGATAAAATCAATGCAGCAGTAAAATGAAATGTTTCTCCAGAAAAGGAAATTTCACTTTTGACTGAAAATACACTCTGTTTTAAAAATCTCCCTGATTTTGTTCTGTTTGATCTTCAACCAGAATTAAATCTATTGAGTGTTTTTGTTCCATAAGAATGCATCTAGGGATGAGGATTTTTTTTCTCCTCAGGAAGTATTTCAGAAGGACTCATTTGAATAAAGATACCTTTCAAAGCAATTGCAGAAATTATCCCTAGAAAATTGGTGCTGATCTGAGTGCCCTGTACACTCAATTCTCTTCCTTTATAGATCTTCACTCAATGAGTTCTCTATTTTTGCCTTTTATTCTCTATAAAGGTTAAGGGCTCCAACTCTCACTTTTAATGAGCACTTAAGGCTTATGCAGTCTAGATCCTATGGACTGAGACCTGTTTTGTTGACATGCAGACCCTAAAATATTGGAATATCACTCTTTTGGGTTCTCTGCCTATGATCATCTTTACTGCTACTCCTTTATTGTGGCTTGTAAGTTGCTAGAAAGCTTGCAATCTAAAGTAGAAAGAGAAAGAAACCCCTGGGTCTTCTTCCTGATACATGAGAAGGTATCTGCCTCTGGGTTGATGGCTTGACCAGTGCTGAGAGTTTGTTAAACAACTGATACTCCTGGGGTGGGGGATGGGGTGGGGTAACACTTTAAGTCAGAATTAGAAGTGCCCTGAGAGACCCCCTAAGGGAAATTGAAACTCCCCCAGGAGAAGTGACATCCCAAAGCCATAGTGGGAGGTGGTGACAGACTAGGTTCCAAGTCTTCTCAGTCAAATCCATCACTTTCCAACCATACCATGGTTCATTAGCATCTTCACAGGGATTAGTTTCAGAGATTGCTTTGCAAATAGGAAAGTAACAAGTCAAGGCCAGGTTGACTCTGATTTAGGAGATGGTAAAAGGAGGGCTGAGCAAGGAGAGCATAGTTGGTAATGGGCCATATGGGAAGTTTCAGACAATTAGGGCCGTAAGCATTGGTGGTACGGTGATGGCGAATGATAGCTAGCTCTGTGATCTTGGGCAACTCACTTAACCTCTCTGAGCCTCAGCTTCCTCATCTATGGTGATAATCACACAGGCTGAGATGAGGCATCATAAAAAATTCTTTACACATATTATGATCATCAATAAGGGCCTTTGATTTTTACAGATGAGAAACACTTAGGTTCAGAGAAGATGTTGTCTTAGCTCAGGCTGCCATGACAAATGACCATAGACCTGGTCGCCTAAACAGCACATACTTCTCACCATTCTGGAGGCTGGTTGTGGTGAAAGTTCTCTCCCTGATTGTCAAAAGGCCTCTTTGTTGCTGCATCTTCACATGGTAGAGAGAAAAGTCATCTTTCATCTCTTCTTATAAGGAAGCCTCCATCCTTGTGACCAAATTACCTCTCAAAAGCCCCACCTCCAAGTATCATCACACTGAGGATTAGGGCTTCAACATATGATGAATTTTGTGGGGACACAAACATTCAATCCATGGCAAACTGTAATTTGTCCAAAAGTACAGAACAGATAACGAAAGAGCATGGACTTGAGTCCAGGTTAATAAGACTTTATGGCCAAGGCGCATTTCTCTGGGTCCATAATAGCCTATTGAGTAACAGGTGAGGTCAGTGACCTTCAAGATTCCTCAGGCTTTAAAATTCAGGACTGTAATTATGCTGAGTCCCTGAATCCAATTTAGAGACTGTTGGCTCCAGTTTAATCCTCCATCCACATGCTGTCCACATGTATGAAAAGAACATTTTTTCATAGAGACATTCAACTTAGAAATGCATGCCTTTTTCCTGGAATTTCTCTTTGTGACACTTATTTCTAAAACTTAGAAGGTCATACTGGGCCTGCCTCTTTTGCTTCGCTTCTGTGACTTAGGGACATGTCGTCATGTAGCCTCCTGCTACTTGTTTTTGATTTGGAATTTTCCCTAGATAACTGCTCCAGTAACTCTCCAAGTTACCTCGTTAGTGATTACACCTTGCAAATGAAGAGCATTTCCCAGCTAGTTGGCACTGTTAGGGTAGAATACTAATAATCAGGCATTGGCTATAGGTTTGAGCTCTGTGTGGGCCAGAGAGCCATCCCCACTAGAAGGAAACAATGTGCTATCGAGTAAGTAACACTACATTGGGAGGCCTGCATATCTTGCACCAAAATGAAGAGAGGGAAGGCGAGGGAAAGAAAAAGGGAAGTAAAGTGAGAGAAGAAAGGCAGGAAGAAAAGGAAGGAGGAAGAAAGGAATGAAGGAAGGAATGAACTAACGAAGGGGGAAGGAAGGAAAAAGAAAGGAAATAATTGTAGACAACTTCATGGAGATAAACGGTAAAGGAAGAATAACAGAAGGAACCTAAACTTGAAGCATGGCATGACCTTTAATCAGGGCTCTCATTCCTAGCAGGCTGTGAAACAGCTTTATCTCTACCTGCTCGATGGATCTCACAATGCTGATGCACTGCTTTAATTTGGGAAGCCTTTCTCTTGAGAGACATGTCTTTTCTTGCTGTAAGTCTAAAGTGCTCCCAAGTGCGTCATTCTCTGTGACAGATGTACTACAGATATGCTTTAGCTGACTCCAAACCCATAGCTTCCTCGTGCCTGAGTGGTCTATTTGATGTCCAAGAGCGTGTTTCCTTTGAGAACAGGTCTTTACTAGAATATCATCCAAGAAGGTAGAGAGGTATAATCCCTTTGTTCTCAAAGAGCCACTGTTAAATCTGACACCCTATTCTCATCCCACAGCCATTCTTTGTAAAGGTCTGAAATGCCTTTGCTGAGGTAGGTAAATGCCCTGGATCTACCCCATGGACTTGACCTACCCCAGAGAGACTTAAGTCTTCTCCTTTCATAAGTTTCTCCCCAGGTTGCTCCATTTCCAAGAATGGTCCCAATTCCACATGGCTCTCTGGAAAAATAAGGAATTTCAAAATATTTTAACATTTCCAAGGAGCCCAGAGTCTCTGGTGAATCTGCCTCCCATAGCCTCGCTCCTTGTAGGCATCTCAGAATCTTGTTGACAGACTCAAACGTGGGTCTACTGGCAGGGCCATCCAGCTCCGTACACATCCATCTGTGATTATTTTGTGTGTCTGTGTCCCGCTGATGAAGACTGTCATTCTTCTCTGAATCCTAACCTTTCTATCATTAGAACCCACTCTGGGAAGAAGGCAGCAGTGTAGCCACGGGCCATTGCTGTGGGAACATGTGCCACTTGTCTTCCACGAGTAGCTGCTGCTCCTCCTGCCAGCATGGTGTCTGCTGAAGGAAACATTATTCTCTAACTCTCTCTTGCCCATCCAAGAAAAGGAATTCCTTCCATTTGCCAAATAGTTTGCATTCTCTTCGACACCTTGATTAGATCAGAAAAGGACTAGCATCTTGGCAAGGAGGCTTGTTTGCCGTTGCTCTTGTGCCTATAACAACTCTCAAATTAAAAGCATACAAAAAACTCACTGCTATTTAAAGTCCACCTTCACAGTTCAAGGAAATTACGCCTTTTGGACTTAACACTTGCTTTTTGGTATTTTTAGTTGCAATGATAGTTGAATTAATTCCACTGCCTAGAACCTAAGAAAAGAAAAAGAATGTGAAGTTTAAAAAAAAAGTTCCTATTTGCTTTTTGTGCTTTTATTATGA